>JAQFYC010006299.1:0-12449 GCA_034694165.1 Tomocerus mixtus | reverse complement strand
TCAAAGAATTTCTCGTCAACGAATTCGTCGACTTTCGTCAAATGAAGAAACTGACACTAAAGTCCAATATAAGAATGGCCATTGACTTAAGCAAGGAGAATATCTCTTTGGAATATCTTAATTTATTAGAAGTAAAAGTGTTGAACTGGAAGGAAGCAAAGTGGACGGTCGAGAGACTGGAATTAGACGAAATTGATTTTGTGGAGAAGACAGAAATGAAAGTCAACGAATTGGTAATGTGGTGGGCAATTGTAGATGTCTGTTGTCTGCCACAAAATATAAAGAGACTGAGTTTGTCTGAAATGAAAGATGTTCGTTGCAGTGAGCGTCCCGAACTTCCCAAATTGAAATACTTGGAATTAGATTCCAATTCCTATTCTTGTCTCTCTCGTTTCACTTTTGCACGGTTGGCTCACATTAACATCATTGAGATACATATATAAGAAGTGAATTTGTTCTTTAGTATCTACATGTTATTTAAATACTATAAAATCTGATTGCTGTGTCTTCGTGACAATCAGGGTGTCGAGTGTGCCGGATATGCCCGACAATATTTTTATCCATCATGCCCGAATTGCCGGAAATCAAGTGCCGCCATATTGATTCCTTTGTTTTTAATGGCAGTTTATGTAAATCCGACATTTCCGGCATCGGGCACGGAAAATATATTTCCGGCATGCCGGTTTTACACCCTGGTGACAATATTTTATTGTGAAAAACAGTGTACATTAATAAAAATGTATATTCTCTCTCTCTGAACTGTTCCGAAGATAAAAAAATAATGAAACCGTATAAACGGGGCACTTCGATATTGTTGGCCGAGTGAGGAAAACAGAAAAACCTCATTTTGGAACAGTTTCCGTGAAGTGGAAGAGTGGAATTGCTGTTGCTTTCCGCCAAACCTTTGGTGAATAGAATTAAGAGAGTCGTATGCGGAAGGATTGATTGGTATGAGGAAGATTTTAGAAAATTCATTCTCTACAAACACGTTGATGGAAAATCGGAATGTGATTTATTTGAAGTTGGAAAGGGAAGATGAATCGAAGGGAAATAAAAAAAATATATAAAATTACAATTACAGGTTTTACAACTAATAACGTATTGAATTATTTTAGTTACTTAAACTAATATGCATCATTTCTACATGCTGCCTAAGCTACAATAAATAAATTATATTATAATATTATTGGGACACGCTTAATTGTATTAGATACAAATGCATTCTCTTAATTAATTGAAACTCTTACTTTTATTTACACCTATTTATTACACCTCTTAATAATATAATATCTTTAATATATACATGCACGTAATGTAGGACTGTAATTTGTACTTGTCTCCTTAATAGTGTGGTTTTAACGAGATATTTTTGCTTATTATTGCAAAAATTGCATATTATTATAAAATATATGTTTAGCACTAGGTACATTAAGGAAGAAATGCACATCCAGCCGTGCATGACAGTGAAAAGCCAACAAAGTGGGTAATGAGCATTCTATTATGAACCATGAACTTGTTAGCTTCCGTTGTTAGGCTAATATCTTAAGACTGAGCATTTGCACAAGCTCCATACATTCTAAGACGTGGCTAGGGACATACTACTAATGTTTGGTAATTTAATATAGAGCAAATAAATTCGTTAGTCGTTAACACAGTGTTTAACGCTCCGGGCTACATATTTAATTACGTTGTCAATAATACTCGTCGTTACCAGAATATTAAGCGAAAACTGCATCCCTGTTTATGTTATGCAATTATTTAGCATAATATTTTGGTTAACAGGTATAGTTTCTTATTTATTACCAGCGAAGCTGGATATGGGTCCGTCTGTCCGTCCGTCCGTATACAAAATAACGTTTAAAGTATTGGACGGATTTCAACCAAACTTGGTATAAATGTTCAATGATATCATAGCTCTCAGGGGATTGCAAATGGTCCAAATCGGACCACCCCAAGGGGTACAGGGGATACGTCTTGTAAGATAAACTACTCTGTAGCTTTTAAACGGTTCAACCTTTTTGAATTGTGCTAACGGATTTCAATTCAAGGATAAACTTTACTTTTCTCACAATGCCCCAACTTATTGGGGTAATGGGAGATTTTACTAGAAACGGACTTTATTGTGTGGGGCGATGTGAGATTCGATTAATATTACCCCTCGCTGGTCATTTATAGTGGTTACTATACCAGTTTATTACCAAACTGGATATGCTTTCGTAATGTCAGTCCGTCCGTCCGTCCGTATACAAAACAACGTTTAAAGTATACGGCGGATTTCAACCAAAGTTGGCATACATTATGTTCATTGATATCATAGCTCGAAAGAGCTCAAAAATGGTCCAAATAGGGCCACCCCGAGGGGTACAGGGTGTACATTTATATTGTTCCTATACTGTAACACAACATATTAGCATGCAAAATTGCAAATACCACTTCTGCCATAATATGCTCGTGTTGGATTGATTTATATTATAGACAATATTTTAGATATAGACTTTATTTTACTTCGTTGGTCGTTTATAGTGGTTACCTTTCCAGTTTATTAATGCATTGTTAATGATTCTATTATTTTGCTGACAATTTGAAGGAGGCAGATCAAAGTCACCAGACTGTGATCATCACATCACACGTTTTTCAAGTGAGACTTTTATTTCTACTTGCATAGCTTCGTAAATTGAATTTATATACATACCTACTTAAAGTGTTTACTTTCATAAAATCTCATGTTCAATGTACGTGCATATAAAGACGTGTGTATGATATAGACGCAAAATAATGATAATTATGATGCATTTATTGCACTTGCACTATATAGTTACGATCTCACTTCAACGAAAATGGTGTACGTGAGGAAATAGGATATGGATATGAGTATTTTCCTGTAATTGAGTAAGACGTAAATAATATGTAAGGAAAATATTAGCTAATTAAAACTATCCTACGTTAAGCTTGTTAGTGTTTGTAAATTTGCAAGGAAATAAAAATTATTTTTGGTATAAAAGGCTCCTCAATATTTATTTTTTCATTAGTTGTCTCACAATTCTCTGTTTTGTATCAAATTACCATTTTCTGAACAAAATTCCTCAACAGAACTGAAAATTTTAATAAAATGGCAAAATTTTATCTTGGTTTAATCTGTGTTTTGTCAGCAGTCGTTTTTACATCTGCCGAAGTTGGAGTTGGTGGTGGATACGATCAACGGGCAGCATACGGGGATTTTTATGTACGTTTTTTAATAAATTTTATCTTAAAATATGTATTATGCTTTCAAAGTTTGTTTCATTTTTAAAAAACGGAACGTTTATTTGATTTGATTTTGCTTTGCAAGTTTTTCAATTTTATTTTCCAATACAGGCCTATCCTCGTTTCCAGTACCAGTATGGAGTAAATAGTGCAAAGACGGGAGACTTTAAAACCGCCTCAGAAACCCGCGATGGCAATGCAGTTAAAGGTCATTACAGAATGTTGGAAGCCGACGGCTCCATCAGAACTGTACACTACATCGCAGATCACACTGGATTCCATGCTAATGTCCACAGAGGACCCGGTCCCCGTGGATATGCAAACAGTAACCTCGTATAAAATAAATTGACCCCAGTAAATTTTTTAATTGCATATAAATTTGGGTTACTTTCAATCATCAAATTGAAAAGACTAACTCTAATCTACACATTTACAGTACTTCAAGAAATAAAACGAAAGTGTTAATTAAATTTTAACGTAATTATATTGTCTGCACCTTGTGATCTCTTAACACCATTAACGTAAATACATTGCGGTGGTCCACTTTCGAAGTAAAGTGACAATATTTTTATGTTTATGGTATAAGGCGATTATAAGGCCCTTGTTTTTAGCCTGAAGCACTTAAAGTTAGGCATAAAATATTCAACATTTTCAATGTGCAATGGATTAGTTTTTGTTTCTATAATATAATTGTACATTTTCCCATTTATTTTACCAAAATAAAGATAACCTAAATCATGTACTTGTCATGTAAAATTCAAAGTCCTGTATTCCTCCTAAAGACTATACATTACATTACTATAAAATAAATGAAATAATACTTGCAGAATTTCAAATCTTTATTTATTTACCTAACTACATTAATAATACACAAGAGCAGATCAGGTTACCTCTGCTATTGCTGTACAATAGCAGTAGAGCAGTAGATTTATTTTTTCTATTTAATTGCGCTATCATTTTGTAGAATACCAGAGTAGAGATACAACACTCTTGAGAATTGGCCGGTATTGCTCGTTTGATGATAAACGCATGCAGTAGGTACCTACTTGTATTGTTAATACGGGTATGCAGTGGAAACCATAATATAGTAAATGTAATAGCTATTTGTAATGTAGGAAGAAAATAGAAAAAATTAGTGCGGAAGGCCAGTGCACTGCTTTCTGCATAGAATGCAAACTGAGAAGCATTGATACAGTTTATAAATATTATTATCATCGACCATCGCTCTTCTGATCTGACTTGACTACGAGTAAAACAATTACAACAATTTACATTTTTGCATGTCAATATTTATTACTTCAGTGTATGCTTATGTTAGTATTCTGTTTTACAGGTGCCTATTTCAATTAAAGGAGCTCCCTCCTACCTCAGGCAATGCTAACATAGTGTGTGGAATTTATTTCGCTGAAATAAATGGCTGAAATGATGAAATATTTCACGCAGTATTCTTATCTTTGAAACTGGTCAAACCTACATAAGAAAATTGAATAAATGTCGTCCAATTAATTTCTACCAGTACAATATTTCACAAGTATTCATATTTCTTATACATATTGCAACATGGCAATATAATTAATATTACCTACATCATCAGATCATCAGTATAATATTTCAATATTAATATACCAGCATTCATATTTCAATATAATTAATATAATTTCAATATTCGTAATATTTCAATTTAGTTACTGTTATTTCAATATTCGTGATATTTGCATTCAATTTAATTTTCATGCTTGAAAAATGTAAATATAAGAAGGCCGAGCTTTGAGCTGTTATATGAACGGCAAAGTGCAGAGTAGCCCATTTAAAGAAATGCTTGACACTGACAGTTATTACAAAGTTCTAGCTATAAATAACGTAGGTTTTATTACTATGTATCATGTAGCATCATGTAGATACCATTAGATCATTTATCATAAACGTCAATCAGAAATATTGTGCATAAAGTACGTGTTATGTATTTTATTTTATTTTATTTTCCATATTTACTTAACTTAATGCAAGTTATCATTATAGAGAGCTTTTGTATTTGTATAACAGATTGCATAAAAGTGTATGTATGTAATACTGTAGTGATGTACATATAGGTATTTCAATATAGGGAAGTAATAAGGTAAGTAGTTCTGTAGGCATGAAATGAAACCAGTTATTGCAACTCTACAGAGCAGCATGCCGTAAATATAAATATCTAGGTACAAGACAAGGCCATGCACGCTTCCACATTTTTAGCTAATTTTCCACACTCGGGTGATGGAATTCTCAGAAATCTGTATCATTTTGATCTTATCTAATTTATTGACCTTAGAAGCCGGGATTTTTATTCTCTGGATACATTTATGCTCTAGTGTGGTCTTTCTGATCTGAGGGAAGATATCAGAAACCAGAAACTAAAAGGAATGAATCCACTCATTCTGATCTGACAATGCCAAATCGAAAGCTAGAGCCCCAGTACTAGTTTCAACATTCACCCAATTATTCTACACATCTCTCCCGAGGTTAAACGACATTTAAGTTGGAAAAATGTAATTATTGTAGTTTCTGCAGCTAAGATTTTCGATTTTGGTGGGACACAACTGCTCTCCGTATTTTTACCACTTCATTTAAAATATTTTTTAACACAAATCAATTTATAAGTGACATATCGAAATAATTCCTCTTCCATGGGTACGTTTGACAAATCTAATAATTATTTATATTATTTATTTATCTATTAAGTATATTATAGTAATAAATAGTCATTATATTCATTTAAAGCGATTTAATAATTAATTATAATTGTCAACGAAGTATGTTAAAATACTTTAATCAAACTTAAATACAGATTGAGATAAATTAGCAAATAGTGTATATGTGTCAGGAACTAAACTGTGTCTTTTTTAATGCATACTGTGTCTTTTGTTTTTGAAATAGTATTCCAGCAAATAGTTTTAACCGATTTTCATTTTCAGATCCCGAAGGGGATATTGAAATTGTTTATATATTTTAACACAGCAACAAATAATTAGTGAGAATTCCATTGTTACATAAAATTTAAAAAATTAATTATTCATGTACATTAAACATTTACAGGGAGAGCAATTTGCAGTACATGGATAACCATCTCAGAAGCCTATAAAGTGTCAACAAATGTGAGCAATTGTAAGTCACGTTTATTATTTTGATTGACATACTTATTAACAGGGGCGCCCGCAGCTATAGTCTAAGTATGCTACAGCATATGTCATATTTTCCGGGTCAGTTGAATTTTGTCGGGATTATTTGATGGAGTACTAATTTTGTTTGGATTCAAATATTTTATTATGAATTTTAAACTTTACAAAAAAGTCTAGTAACAGCCAACAAGACAGCATACACAGTACTGTCATAGCCTAAAACTGATTTATCACTTCGCTCTGGTGAAAGAGAGCTTACAGAAAGAAAGTTGTACCATAATTCTATTTCGGTGGTTGATTAATTTGGATCGGCGCAAAATAGAAGAATTGAATTTCATTTATAGCTAATACCTGTCCTGTCTTCTACAATTAATTTGAATGTATACCGTGTCCCACTACCTTTGTCACCTACTAATTAACAAACTTACAGAGGTCCTGTAAAAAATCGAGAATTACCCACATTTATCTAGTCGTTGTACGAATTGAAGTGGAAAAATTTCAACCCCATAGGTTTGCGCGCTACACCAATTCTACGAAAAAATAGTTTTTGGAATATTCTGGGTAGCATTTTTTATCCCTAGCACAAAATTATTGTCCACCCGTAGTAGCATTTATCTAGGGGAGTCGAAAAAATCATATGGTACCATTTTATAGTCCATCTTTTTGCCAGTAAAACGACCACAATGGGTAAGATCGGGTCTGGAAAAAAATAAAAATGTTTGAAAAGTTTTTCATTTCCATATCAATTTCAAATATTTTATCCAGCCAAAAGTTTATTTTTTAAATTTTTATTTTCAATAAAACTTTTTACTACTTTTTTATTAACCGATTTTGCCTAAATTTTACTCGTTTTACTGGCAAAAAGAAGGGCTACAAAAGGTACCATAGGATTCTCCTGAATAGATGCTAGTAGGGGTGGACCACAGGGATAAAAAATGCTACACAGAATATCTTATAAATTGGCTTTTTTCATTGAATCGCTGTAGCACTTGCTTGCGCGAACCTATAAAAACTTCCAGGCTGAAAATTTCCTGAATTTTTTCCAGTATCTCTGGAAGCATGTTGGCTACTGGATGACGAAGGTAGTGGGACACGGTGTACATGCATTTTCATAAATCTTTAAATAATTACATGTTTAAAAGTTTGCCAAATCTTAACCTATGTCCAATATTTTTCTGCGGGCGCCCGTGCGTATTAAGTATGACACTAGTGTTGTGCAAGGCCAGTAATGTAGGTAGATGAAACTCAGAAAATATATAACTGTCAAAATACATACATAGGAAGCAATGTTTATTGGCCTGATTAATAGGAAAAGTACATTAATTGAATAAATGTGTAGAGTACATTGTTATTGGTCATTATAAACGAAATTAATTTACAGGTTTCAATAATTTGTTCTAGTTAAGTTTCCACGAGTAAAAAAGATACCAAAAGGTAATATGTATCTGTAATTCTGTACATCGTTACCAATATAAACTATATACATGCACAGTCGTAAACTTGTCGAGGTATGCGAATTACGTGTGTAAATGAATACGGGCGAAATATATTATTGCTAGCTATTCTATTGTAAGATTATACAAGCTAAACCTGCTGTAACAATAATTTTTGTAAAATCTTGCTTTGTTGTTGAACAATGAAACGGTGTACATTAAATCCCCGTTATTGAAAATACTAAAAAACTTATATTATCTGCATTACGTTAACGTTACTTGTTAATTATGATGCACTAATGAACAGCATACATATGTTCCACATAATCAAGAATTATTTCCTTGCCCTTTTGAATAGATTAAATTTTCATTGCTCCTGAATTTTAGATGCTCCTGACTATCCTCATTGCAACTTCACTGCTGTATTTTGGATATTTAATATCTTCGCCAGGAGATTTTGGAGGACAAGGAGAACAGGAATCATTTGACAAGGGGCATAATAATCTTCTTCCATTCCCAGATTGGATTCACCACCTCATTCAAACGAAACAAAACCAGGAGCAGAAACTACCGCCGAAACAGGAAATATTGCTACGTAAACTGACTGAAATGCAAAGGCAGAGAAAAATGCTTGAAACCGAAAGCAATATACAGCAGCTGGGGCACATCATAGAAAACCAGTACATTCTACAACAATTGCAAAACTTTATTCAAAAGAAATATTCACAAAATAAGCAACAAGAAATAATAAATAGCAGAGATCAGGAAAAAGTTTCAAATGAAAATCAATACGTGGTCCAAAATCCGCCAAATAGGCGGGAAAATGTAATGACAAATGAGGAATTGACTGAAACTGAAAATATTCCCCCTCAGGGTGTAACAAGTACGGAAAAAAAGCCAGAAATTATAAAAAATGCAAATCTGCTCCTTCAATTACAAAAATATTTCAAAGAGCAACTTTTGTTGCCGAAGGAAGAACAATTTCAAAACAAGGAACAAATTCAGAAATTTTTAGGCCAAATAATGGAACACCAAAATGCAGTGAATCAACTGGGAAAATTCCTGCAGGGGAAGGATGTGCTTCCACAGCAGCAACTATTTAACTATAATGAGAAACAGAGGTACCTTCAACAACAAATTTTTGATCACCAAATTATACTCAAGCAATTGCAAAAATTCCTACAAAATAAAGAAAACATACCACAAAATAGTAGTGGACAGAACTTTGCTGAAAACCAAAATATTCATAAGCAATTAGAAAAATTTCTGAGCCACCAGTGCCAAACTGCGCAGGATCTAAAATCACAGATGCAAGTAACCAGCGAAAATCGACTGTATAACAATCAACCAATTTATGACAATCAAAATGCATTGAAAAAGAAGCAGAGTTTTGATCCGACTATGAGGAAAAAAAGACAAAATGCAATTAAATCCCAGAATAAACTGCAACACGTATTTGAGAAATTAGAAAACCCATATGTACTGCAAGAACTTCAAAGGTTTTACGAATGTCAGGATATGTCTCCGCCGGAAATTGAAAAGCCAAATGAACCACTACAATTAAACCAGGAACAAGAATTGAATCAAAATGAAGGGGTCCTAATGAATGACGGTCAGCTAAATCAGCTACACCAAGTGTTCTTAACAACGGTGCGACCCCAAGTTTTAATAACCACAACTACATCTTCCCAACCCATTAGAGAACTAAATCCAGCGGTAAATCAAAATGTAAATGAGCTTTAAATATTTCTTGTCAATAAATGTCATCACAAAATAAATTCCTATATAATTTACCTATTTACAGTTTAAATACTAATAGTACAGTGTAATGAAAGTTTCTTAATGAACCTGTCTCCCGTTCTATTAAAATATTATAAATGCATTCTAACGTTTTTAATTTTACAATAAATTATTAGCAGTACAACAATTATGATGCTGGTGACGGATTTGGAAGGGGTGTCAGTGGTGTCACTAGTACGAGTCCTATGCGTATCTCAGGTCAAGAAAGGCCATCAAATGACCATTGCACAACTGCTGGTGAGATTAATTAGCATTCCGTCAATTGTCAATAATAGTGGAGTTGTTAATCCTCAAACAGCAGATATTAGAAACATAAATCTTTAACAAGTCGCCCAATATATCTGACAGTGTCCGTATTTATATATTATATTTCTTAAGTTTTTATGTTTGAAGATTAACAAGATCCCTAATAACAATAGTTTATACCTTATTTAGGTATTCTAACTATTCTATCGATTATCGATATTTTACTGAATGAAAATCAATTGTAGAATGTCTTCGAGCAAACGAAAACAGACTAAAGGTTGCGGAAGAGAATGTTGAACAGATCCCAAAAGTAGTGGACACTGCATTAGGATATTTTAGAACCTTTCCAGTCGGACCTGTATCCGTTGTCGTCGCCGTTATGCAGACTTATATCCTTGTTGACACCTGGGATAACGCAAAATTATCTACAATTATAATCGAGGAATCCGAAAGAGAATTGGGGACAATTGGTTTGTATCTCGATATCCTTGGAGCTGCCAGAGATCATTTACTTCATATGCGAGGAAGGTGGGAAGATTTAAAATTGTTGGACATCATAGGAAGAAAAAGAGTGCTTGGACAAGTAAAGAAGAAACATTCAAGAATGAGTCTTTTGAAGGAGAAAACTGCGAGACTCATAGGTAGGTACAATACACGTAATAACTATACAACATAGATATAAAGTTATTATTTTCCATATTAATTAAGTGGTTGAGAAACTACTTTATATGATTTGATGTTCTCTGTCTGTCTATGTTTCAATTAATTCGAATTTTGTTTTCAGAAGTTGATAGAATAGGTTAGAACAAAAAACTGAATAGTTTCTGAGCCTTTGCAACACCCCCACAGAGTTGTGGCCACTCCCATTTATTTTTAAAATAGGAACAAATAGAAAGTTGGGTATAGTTGGAACACTTCCTTTTGACTCAAGGAATCCAAATATGAATATCAATTTACCCCAAACATGATGTTAAGATATTATGAGAATTCAGTACACAATAACTCTAATTCCATTTAAGTTGTTTTCATCAAAAAATTAGCTACTTAAGTGACAAGATTTCGTTCAATTAAACTTGGTTACATCCGTTCTGCAATTGTTTATTTATCTTTGACTATTCATTTTTAATTTTCTTTATTTTCAGGCGAAGTGGAATTGGAATTATTGGGCAAACAGGAGATTTTGATTAGATATCCTGCCCAGTTGATAGTTAATGCTTGTGTTAATGCAGCCCTCTGTGCTGCGAATCTCGTCCAAATATTTCTATTGGAGGAGTCACTTGCAGATATTCGTGTTTTATTCCACGAATCTCTCACCTTGGCCTTTGCAGCCCTCTCTATTGGAAACATCTCTCTATTTTTTGTTATCACAGAGATTTTAATAACCACGCGTGACGTGTTAGGGGATATAGATGAGGAGGAGCTGCTCCTGGACAAAATTGAGATTCATTTACGGGACACGGAAGATTGGTTGGAGTTGACTCCCCCTGACAGTCCACCATTGTTCTCATTACCGGGATTACCAAATGTAAATTTATGTCTGCAGGTACCACCTTATATTTCGGGCGGGATCGGCGGGTGTGAAAAAGAAAAAGAGGCGTCCACAATGGCGCCCACTACGGCGCCCACTACGACTACGACGCAAACGAGTTCCCCAACGGGGGCGCCTTCTTTTCCGACACTGGTGCCAACAACAACAACAGCAACAACGACAACGACAACAATGTCTCCAAGTACATTACCACCAGTGACAGTGCCGATGGTGACGGTACCAATGGTGACGGTGCCGATGGTGACGGTTCCACCAGTGACGATTCCACCGGTGACGCCTCCCGCTCTTCCACCTCCAAGAAGACAACAAATATTGCAGAAAAGAGAGCCGCATAGGAAAAAGCCGCCTCCCAGCCAAAAAAGGCCATTCCTTATCGGCAGCCCACGCTACCGAATTCGTAAAGGAAAAAACAGTCGAAACTCGAAAATTAGCTCAATTTTTCAAAAAAATTGTACAAAGTTTAACTGCCGGAAAAACTATAGTTCACACAAATTGACTAAAAAAAGACCCCATGTCAAATCCCAAAGGGGAAGAAAATCTCCATCAAAGAAGCCAGCAGCCTTATAAATACTCTTAACTGTGATTTGATTAGGAGTTCACGATTAATGCAAACATTAATTATAATATATAGATATTATGAAAATGCGTAACGTTATAAACAAGCTAAATATTATGCTACATATTTGCAGAAATGTGTAAGCGCCAAAATATCTTCCTACATTTAAAATTATGCGCATAATATTTGAAAATTCATCGTCATCTGTAGCTTCTTCTTAATTTATCCCATTTGCCTTACTAATTTTAATTCCTCGTTGCATTACGGCACGGAACTTTTGAGTTTTTTTGAACTTTCAAAAAATTATTTAGGCATTAATGTTTAATTATGATTTCACAGTTTTACGTTATTTTACTTCGTTAATTTCAGTACAAACGAATGACAACTATGTATGTGTTACCGGTAATGCCTAGGCAAAAACGGTAATTTCAGTTTTTGGGTCAAAACATTAATACGACAAATTTTAA
>JAQFYC010006298.1:0-12450 GCA_034694165.1 Tomocerus mixtus | reverse complement strand
TATTATATTATCTTGTCTAGAGTCTAGCTAGATTAGTACATCGCGTCTGTGTTTACAAAGTGGATTATCACTGTCATGCCAAAGCCAAACCAAACCAGCTAGACGCTCCTACACTTTACACATTTATTTATCCTCTACGATTCGATTACCCTTCAGCACAGACACAGATATATATATAATCTAGTTCTAGTTTTATACTGTTTAAAATACTTATGATATTTGATTGCACTGCACTGTTTGCATTTAACTTATTTTGATAGCCAAACAATCGTTCCTTGTCTACAACTTTCTAATATTTAACGATGAATTTTAATCTAAATATACTAGGCTTTACCTGCTATATTACCTGCGTTGTTGATCTCTTATTTCGGGAAATACGGACTACGGACACAAGGATTATAGGCTTAGCCCTATACTAGAACATCTTTGAGTAAACAGACAGTACACATCGGTCGTTCAACTGCATTGCATTGTAAATGTTGCTAATTAACTATTTTTATTGAGAAAAGAGTTCAGCGTAGAACGAATTTAAGTTTAATACGTCTTTTCAATTCATTCCTCCCACTTACTCCAAAGAACCCACAGGATATTAATCCTATGACCAAACATTTACCTAAGTTAGTGAAAGTGGACGTCACTTTTACATACCTATCAAGCCTACCATATTTTAAAAAGACGATTAAAATATTTTAAAATCTAAAACCTGCTGCTTTAGTAAAAACTAAAACAAAAATATTGGAATATATGAATAGACAAAAACTACATATTTATCATTGTTATAATCTTAATTTAATCTTTAAGATGTAAGTGTAGCCATTCCTTGCCTCCTTGAAGTACTAATCAACAAACAAACCACCTATACTTATTTTTGTGGGGCTGCTGAACCCTATAACAATATCGTAAACTCAAAACTGCACAAGTATATTTTGCACTATATCGGTTAGAAAAGGAGCTTATCAGCATATCAGTGAGATATAATAAATACATCATTGCCCTCAAGCATACCTGCAGCTAAGCTAAACCACAAAAACTTCATTTCGGAGTGATTACATTTACATTACATTCAAGTACAGAATTTAACACTACCTTCAATATCATATATATAGGAAGGTATGTACCACAATCACATCAATTGCCTATTACGATATACCTATTTGTATATAAGTGCTATGCAAAATATCTGCTAAAAATAGCTGTCCTTGAACCTGAAATTGTATTTAATACTTTGCAAATATATACAACAAATTAACTTGCTTACTTCGTTAATTGTGCATATGAGGCAGACAAAGTTTTTATAGCTTCAAATTGTTGTTGTTGCTCTGTGTAATATACTTTGCACTTTGTACAACATGTATGTATTTACCCTATGCAACATGACCATGATATATTCGACAAAAACAACATACTAACTAACAATTCGTGCACATACAATACTAATTAGTATTACTGTATCAGTATACTATGTTAGAAATAGTAATACATGTTTTAAATAGTTAAATAAAACTATGGTCTCGACAAATTAAACTAATTTTTTTGTACTATCTGCCCTATGTCTGTCAATAATTAAATTTACACAAAAATATTTTCATGGATGCACTTTAGCATCTAAAATCACCGATGTAATGTGGCAATAAACATATACGATGCAAAATGTTTAACAATGCTTACTTTTGGCATAAAGAGTAAATTAGGTGCATCGGTTGTAATCAAAAGTAAGGCTTGTCTTTCTTCCAGCAGTATTCCAACGCTTCGTAAACAAAGTTTCCATCGGAAAATCGATCAATCCAGGATTGAATCAAACCCTCCTGAGTAGCTTCATATGCCTTGAGCACAACAGTGTTGTCATCTAGATTCATAATAAGGTTATTTAGGATTCGAAATAGAAAATAAAGTTCCGATTTTAAAATGAACAGAGAACTCTTGATAATTTGTCACTAAATTACTGGCTGAGGTATAAAGTAATATATTTGAATGACATTACCTGCAATGTAAGTGTTCGGTTGAGCATAAATTTTTCTTGGTTGCTTTTTGTCCATAATTATGTCTCTCCATGTCGCCCATGGGTATACACCTTCATTGTGCACAGCCGTATATTTCTCAAACAGTTTGGTAGCAGATTTTACATCGGCAAGAGATCGATATACCTATTATAAGATATAGTTATTTCAATTAGTGTGGTAAAACGTTACAATTGTACGGTTTTGATGAGCACTTCTGTAGAAAATTTAAAACTGAATTCTGTGAATACCTGCAATTTTAGTAAGAAATCGCTAATGGCTTTCTTGCCGACAGTTTGTATCTTGGACCTATCTAGGGTAAATAGCAAATCTGGTTTTCCGTCGGTTCCGACTGTTTCTTTTATTAGAAGAAGGCCTTCGCCAGCTTCAATAAGAACTTGGAGAATGGCAAATCGTGCTTTTGAATGAGCTTGCATCCAACTCTTAGTTTCGGTTTGGTACATTTCAAGAGCCTTGGCAGCACCAGCAAAAACCATTGAGAGCCAGTTGACATAAATTATATTCTCCGCTTCTTCCCCTTCAAAGCCAAAAATTCTAAAAAAAAACAGATATTTTTAGTTCAATGAAAAATAATGTTTGTAGAAACTTTGATTTATATACAATTAATATTTATACTTACTTGAGAACATCGTCATTAAGTGACAACAATAATCCAACACATTCAGCTCGACACTCTTCCCACGAGGATCCAAGAGAAAGAAATATTGAATCATAAGTATCTCCATGTTCATACATAGACTCAATCTAAAAAAATAAACAATGGATTAGATAATACGCAGATTTGCATGCAGTCTTTATTTTCTGCAGTCTCTTGATGCTTATTAAAATCTTACGATTTCGTTGGTCAGGGGATTTTTCAAATCGGCAGGGAAGTTTGTTGTGCCATCGTCATTTTTCTTCATCATCTTCCCTGAACCGTGGCCCAGTAACTCATGAAGGCCAACTTGAACCTGAGAAAATAATAATAAATTGTCTAATTACAATGCAAACTACAATAATGAAATAAATAACAAATTTCCTGACACAATTCTCACCTCAAATGATGGAATACGATACTTCTCAAACAAGTCTTTATCCTCTTGGGTTAAAAAGGGAATGTTGGAATATTTATAACTAGCAAGAATCACATTTCCCAAGGAAACATTCTTAAAACCTTCGTTTTGACGGATTTCATCATCTGCAAAATTCGTAACATTTTTATAACATATTTTTGAGCCAAAACATCACTAGTGTTATTGCTGAAAATAAGCTTACAGTTTGGAATATTTATCCCAGCTGGAATTCCAGTTCCTGCAAAGGTCAGTACATCCAGAGATGTAAAGTCAGGCTTCAAAAAGGTTTCCTTCTCGAATTGGGATGGCCAAGGCAAATGCACCAGAAATGAACTGGCATTATCTACCAAAGCCGAAAACTTAGCAGACATTGGACGGTTCACCATTGATACAAAACCTTCGAATTCTCCTCTGGTCCCAGCTGGATCTCGGTAAGTTTCTATAAATCCAATGTACCTAAAAGACAGTCAAGAAATATTACTTGAAAAGTTCCTTCTAGTCCGATTTGGCAGAATACTTTATAATTTAAATTAGAATATGTACATAAATTACACGATTGCACATACGTTTCAACAGCAGGGCCTTTATCCTTAATCCAGTGACGAGATCCTTCCTTGTGCGCATCTAATGAACCTTTTACAAAACTGGCAGCATAATTTTCCACCATTTTTACTTGAGTGTCATTAGCCGCAAATTCCTAAAATTGTTTAGATGTTAAATACTTATTGTTAAATAATAAATAAACATACATAAGTAAGTATAAAGATGTATAAGTAGATTGAACATTTATTTGTTCAAACTTCACCCTAATAGTACGCAAACCTTTGTTTTCAGGATATATTCAGCACATTTTTTCATTAAAGGTGAGTAATCTCCTTTTGTGAACACCACTTTCGCACCCTCAAAATCGTAAACTTTTGAAGTTTGTTCATCAAGTTCGGCAGAGGCACTTCGTATCTAAATCAGATTATGAATTTAATTATCTATTTAATTTTAACGTCAAAATATTGTTTAAAATAATATCAACTGCGTCATAATAATATCATGTCAATGATACAATGAATGAAGTTAAATTATTTTTAATATCGCAAACAATATATTTGACCATACCTCGTATTTGGTTGTAGCACCTGTCACTGTCTTAAAAAGACGGGTGATGTAGCCTTCAGTCTTGTGTACTTTCATAAAACGATTGATTAGTGCGGCATCCTCATCAGTGCAGTTGTCCGAAAAGTAAGTCGTGATGCCCTATTTGAAAATTTCAAAAAATAACTGCCTACTTGACAAAATCCACGTGTAACCACAAATAACATCTTTCATAATTCTTTTTACCTTTTCTCCCAAGCCAAGCTGTTTCTCTCTAGTAGATAATGAATACATTTTATCCTTGACGGAATTCCAAACCTCTTGCACATTTTTGAGACCAGTAAATTTTGCGTTCTCCACTAAACGTTCCAACTTGTCAACAGGTACACCGGGAATAATTTTGGTATCACCAAAGCTTTTGTAGTTTCCCATGTTCCCAAGCACTCCACACGCGTACACAACAAATGCCTAAAATAATAGATACCAGATTTTGTAGAGTAGCCATCACTAATAAATCGTAAATATTAAAATGGTACTGTACACAGTACACGACGTAGTCAAATAACAACATACCGTCCATTCGTCTTCAGTAAAGCCACAGTTTTTGATTGAAATATCCTTTAACCCTTCAATTCCATTGGATTTAAAAATATCCAACAGTATAGCAACAATCATAGGCGACTCTGGCGAGGTCTATACAAATTATGAAAAAAATAGTTAGTACGAAACAATTGGATGTAGATAGTAGGCAGGTATTAGGTAATATGTATATATTTAAAGACATTGTTACCTGCACAGCGCAAACTAGTCCACCGATCCAAGCCGATTCGGAATAATAGTGAGCGTATAACTTCTCTTTTCCAGTGAGTCCATTAAACGCTTCAGTGCACTCAAGAGTAGCAATGGGTTGGTCCAGAGGAAGAATATAATTACTTAAGGTTTTATCCATTTTCACAGATTCGTCAGCCATTGGAAAATTGCAACTAGATGAGTACCGTAACCTGTATAAAATAAAAAATGGAAAATTAATACAAATATAAATTAAAAAAAGCTTTCTTAGATGGTGTTCCCCTCTAGTTTACTCCCCATGCTTTCAATCCAAATTAGTACTAAGCGGTATTAGTGGTGAACTAAAATCTAAAAAATAAACCTATTTTCATAACTTTGAATTTATATTTACCCTTTGAAATTAATGAAGGATGAGCCCGAGCCGTAGCTGTAGTAGTTATTCTTGAATAGAGGAATATTTTGATAAGTATTCTCGTTAATCGGAGATGAAAACTTTTGATGATTTATTTTAGAAACAGAGTGACTACTGAAACCTGATGATGCTACTGACCCTGATAGCCGCTGAATTCGTGATGGGGATGCTAATAGTAAATGTTCTAATCTACGACATACAACGCCCACTTCCAGGAAATTTCTCATTGAATTGATTGCCAGTCCCCCAACCAGTATCTGCGTTTAGCAATTTGTTTATTAAGCCATGTAAAGAATGTGATACATACTTTCCTTGCATTTGCATTTCAGGAAACTGAATGAAGTATATCTACCTTTTACACAAGTAAACAACATAATTATATATTATTATTAAATCTACTAGTGTAATCTAAAACACAATCTTATCTTCCTCGTACATCAATCAAGGTACAAAATTGATAGGTCATTCATTTAGATTAGAAGGAAGCTTTATTTAAGGCAGTTTATTTATCTACTGCCGGAAACAAGAAAGGACGGAATGTTTATGTGTCTGTCTGCCACTGCACTTCAGTGGTTCTTCTGCATTTGTCTCGAGAACTAAATAGACTCATACCTGTACATCTGCATGGTGGACTTTGCACTATATAGTAATATCTAAACTAAATTAAGCCTATACATATTCAAAACATGCCTTGAATATGTAAATTTTACATGCTACGTTAGCTACATATATAGAGTTCAATAAATCCCAATTATCTGATATGTTTATATAATGCCTTTATCATCGCTTCAAAAAACTCAAATTCATTTTGTGTTTTGTAAGCTTAGGAAAATCCTGGATAAAACGTGAAAATCCTATGCTTGCCACCCCTCATCAGAAGGGCGAAGGGCCTGGCCACCTGGGTCTACAAAAATTACATGAATATCGTTGCCAACCAAAACCAACAGAAGCTCTAGTCTAGGATAGATAAAATTCCTGTAAACAAGGGGAATCCTTATACTACAGTTTGACCGTCCGCATCCACCCACACTGTCAAAAAGGCGACGTTTCTACGTTACCCTTGACCCCCCCCCCCTGACCCTGCTTTTACAGCCACAGCCTAACTAACCTAAATACTAACCTTTATTTTAAAATGAAGAAGAAACTACACTATGTTGACAATGGTATACTGCAATCGAAACTCAACAGTCATAAAGTTAGTTTTCACATTTAGTATGTGGAAAAGACGTTGATGACAATGACAGTCAAGAAGACTGACATTGAAAAGATGGAAATGAATGATGATAAATTAAATTCAATGTTCCGTCGGGTCTCACCTTTAGGGTATGATTTGATCAGTTACTGGAAACTGAACGGGATCTGGCGATACTGGCGAATAGTTTTATTAGATTGGTAGATGATGACAGCTGAAAAAATCCTCTCGAAGATCAAACCAAACTCGAGCTCCAAGTGAAGCCAACTAAAGCTGAAAGCAAAGATTCGCACTCATCAAATTATTGGCACAAAGCCGCTGCAGTTTCCCGACATCAAACAGCGCGGTCTTCTATTATTAGATTCCCATTTCCCATATTATAGACAGTCTTAGGTATATATGCTGGTAATTGCTTTAGATATTTGTGTAGTGTAGTCCACTGGAGAATTTTATTATATTGTAACTTTGTGTATTTACGTGTGTTATGGTGTATGTAGGTACGCCCATTAGGTACCTTCACCGCTTTCACCATGAAAACTTTCTTCACTGCGTACAGTGCGATATTTCTGTAAATGCTTTCACTACTAAACATAACTTTATGCAAAAAAGTGCCCATTAATATTCTACAGTGAAACCTCTTCCTAAGATGTGTGCTGTATTGATTTTCAAATTAAAATGCTCAATGTTACACCTTACTACTACGACCCTCCAAGGATCCCCCAAATATCTTAATTGCAAATTGCAAAGTTAAATGTAAAAAGGATTTCTGGATGGTTCAAAAGAATCGTCACAGTAAGCATTTGCAAAATTTAAAAATGCACATAAAAATCGTATTGCTTTTTCAAAACTGGTCAGCTCTACAGAATACCAATGTTCATAAAATGCATTTTTATTAATCTTAATTTAAATAAAATGAAATGATGCGAAAATAGAGTAAATTGACCTAAAGAGTTTAATTAATGAATAGCCTGCATAGGCAATTTCACTTTCGAAAAAATCACGTATACGAAAAACATTTATTTCTTTAAAACGGATCACACACATCGTCACAACATATATTTAATACTATAAAAGAGATTTAAGAAGTGTGATTTAAACAAACTGACATTAAATTATAGTTACATGACAGAAAGTACTTAATTTGGTTATTTTATTTTTTATATTATGTATTACATATTATGTATCTATAGTAGTAGCTGAACAATTAGTTATATTTTTATGATTTCTCCAATAACCACATCTGAAATGGAACCCCCTTCACAAATATCTGAGTCATTATTTGGTACGTCGATTTTAAGCCTGGCAAAAGTTCCTCCGGTCGCACCTTTGGTCAAACGTTCAGGATTTACCACCACCGTGCCGTCCACATCTTTAATAAAATGTTTTAAATCAGACGGTGTCACCAGAATGTGTGGTGTGACCTCCATTTGGGCATCATCGGCCCAATGCTCCACATCGAATGGCACGGACTCATCCGGAGGATAGAGCGGGTACAAATTCTGCTGAGTAAGTATGTAGCGAGCCAATCTTCCCATACGATCCACACTCATTGAAGAACTGAATAGAAATACAGAAAAATTCATATTTTATAATAGTATGAATAGAAGGTCATGTACAGATGTGCAAGAATGAACGACATATAATTAAGTATTCTGTAAAAAACTTACCATGACAGTTCATTTTTTACTAGATGCATAAGTATATCTGTGGACGTTATGGCAATTGTCACTCCTCGAACACTAACTACAGCAGGGTCAGGAGCAAAGGTGACATTGCAGTTATGAAATCTGTTGTGAAACATACAGCGTTAAATCGATTTAGATTTGCAATTACAATTTGTACTAACAGATTCCATTTCTCAGAAAGTCAAATAAAAACGATAAATACTTATTGTATGTATTTACATATTTATATTACAAACCTCTCATTGTACGAATACGGTGGAGTTGGATAAACATTATCGTGGTGTGCATCTTTAAAACTGGGTACAAATATTAGGTGTGTGTTAACACCGACCATTTCGTCATCGATATATTTCATCAATTCCGAAAACAGTACATCAAAAGGTTTCTCCAAGTTTCCTGATTCAACATGTGGGTGACATGAATCCAAAAATGGTCCAATAAAGATGCAAATCTGAGGCTGTGTTGTTTTAATGATTTTCAGCAAGTCTTTCAGTGGTTCGTAGAGCATGGAATCGTTAGGTGTGAATGGTCCAGCAGCAATTAGCAAATTCAATGGGCCTAATGGTTAATAGTTACACGGGTTAGCTTTCGTTAATAAAAATAGGTGATAAATAGGCGCATGCTTACTTAAATTAATATTGAGAAATGTTGTAATGTAAACGTTACCAGTGGCTGTATCCAACTGTATAGGTGCCTTTGGAAATGGTAGAGCAACAGGTAAATGCAATTTTCCCACTGTTATTAATTTTCCCAAATTATTTTGCCCAGTAACAGCAACCACCTGTTGAAAATCATAAAGGTGTAACAGATTCATACATTCGTACTACACTACATAGTATAGCACTCTTCCTTTTTCCAGATGCAGTGCTACTTGTGTGTACAAGTACGTTTTATCCATTTGTTTGACAATAATTTATAATTATTCTGCCTATAATTGTAATCATAGACATCAGGCTATAAAATTATAATTAGATCCAAAATGTGAATAAAACAATATCAAAAAATATATAGACAGAGCTATTACACATCTGCAGTGTAAATGTAATGTTAATTGATTACAAAATAAATACCTGTCCAGGATAAATGTGATATTCATCCAATAAAGACAAATCCAGAGATATCACCTGTCCATCACTTTCTTCTTTTGTGCCTTCTAAGTAAATGGTGTTTCTCGTCAACTTCCCATCAAAATTTCTGATCCTTCCCATGTAAACCGAATCTTCCTACATTATAATGATGTAAAAACTCGTTATACGTCAATTAAAAAGTTCAGAAGATAAAATATTGAAGAGTAAGGCTTTGAATAAAAAGCGTACAGCAGACGACTCCTTTAAATTATTTGGTTCTTCCAGTCCGCAATTATCAATGATGTCCATTCCAATTTTTGCCATGAATTCGTCTAAGGCTAATACAACTTGATCACGTTTTTGAAACATGTACTGAAAACAGAATTTCAATGGGATACAAATACAAGTTATAAAGAATATGATATTCGTTATAATTACTGACGTTTCATATAGTAAAGATGATATTTACTTTAAATTTTCCATCACTCGTTTTAGCACTCTTCTTTTTCACACAAACTTCAAATTTTGTTCCTCCGGTAGGGACAACATTCCAATCGGTTGATTCCTTACAACGGTATCGAAAGGAAATCCCGGATTTAGAGGAGTACCCTTGTGATGGGGTTTGACTGTTGAGCATATAGACAAACATACAGTAGAAGGAATCATCAAATAAACTTTATAGCCTTCAAATTCAATAATCAAACTTGTAAAACTTTGTTGTAAAACTGTACTGGACTGACGAATAATTTCAAATCTACCATCGACACAAAAAGTCTAGTTAATAATCTTTTAAGGCAAAGACTTTATAAAACGCGACAATTACTTATTTTTTTATTTTTTACAATTAATTCATGATTAATTTAGATGCTACTACCACCATCATGCTCATCAAAGGACGCCATCGCATTCATTATACTTTTGTTTGACGTAGCGAAATAAATTGGTCCATCAAGCTGCAGCTGCACTACACTACAAATAAGCCATGAATTATTCATCATGTGGCATGATGATAATGATGCCGAGTCGAACTGTCAAACTAATGACGCTGAAATTTTTCTTTATCCGCCAGTCACAGTCAGTATGCAAAAATATATCTATGCAACATACACACTGGGTGAGTAACCGGTTGGGCTAAATCCAATGTTTGGTGAAGCGATGACCTCCGCCCTACGAACATTTCGCAATATCGGTTTCCGTTGCGGAGTTTCGATTTTCGGTATCTAAAATGAAATAAAGAAATAAAAGGAATATTTTCTCTGTATGCATTTATTGATTTATTAAAGAAAGGACTTTATTTTTCTATGTATAGAAATGCATTGCATATTGCATCCCAACAAACAGCTACTGAACGTTTATACAAGAAATTCTGAAAAGTAGTCATTCATTTTCGTAGTATCGTTCTGTTATCTAAGAAACAAAGCGAATGGTCATAAATCTAGCTGAATCATATACTAGCACTACATGGAATAGTGGCAGCGGACCTAACCAACCCAAAGTAAAGTGACGCTGACACAGACGCTTACTAAAACATTTATAAGTAAGAAATATAAGCGTACACGTAATAATAAGCTAAGTTACCTATGTATTGCCTACTCTGTCTACTACCTACATAGTAATAGCAGATGATAAAGATACTAAGATACCTATATGCTCGATAGCTTATCCTACACAATATATCTACATACATAATACATAGCTATAAGCTACCTAACAATAAGTTTTTTCTGTTCTGTAGTCAGTTTGAGTTTGAGTTTAGGAGAAGAATCCCTTTTAATTCCAGCAACTCTGTACTATTACTCGTACTTATTCATTCCCCCCAATCCCCAATAACAACGTAACGCTAACGCTTCACGAATCTTGCATCTGCCTTCTACAAGTAATACCTTACAATTTACAATTGTATATAAGAGAGGACACCATTCTTCTATTCTATACATTTTGGCATTAGCTTAGTTTACCTTTAAGATGAAAAAGGGCTTTGCACTTGAAAAGAGTCTTCTTAATAGGAAAGACAGGTAGACACATTACATTACAATACATAGAAGAAATAGTATGGCCTTGTACTATGGTAGGAGTATAGAGTTTTAGGTTTAGCTTGCCTTTAGTAGACATAAAGACAAGGGGAGAATTTTGACCTAAGGCAAACACCGTACGAATGTGGCTTGGCTTGGCTATCCATCGAATTCAAGCAGATGCTACTAAAGTCTATTCAAAGACTAGACTGGACCTGGTTTGCTATGCTTTCGTTAGTTACGTCCGTCCGTCTGGCCTGCTTGCTTAACTTTCCTGGACTATATATATTTATATATATTATACACCTAGGTTGATGTTAGTACAGGTATTATTCTCATAACTTAACACAATGCGATACAAACACCTTAGGTATCTTATTATATGTACCAGAGAGTTCTTGTGGAGTTGATATTAATATTACATACAATACAAACACAATACAAATATCCCTTACTTATGAAATGAAATAGCTCAACCGTGCCGTGCGATCCCTAAGTGTACACCGTACGCCTAAGAAAACGCTGCGCTGGATTCTTTACTTATACATACGACATAGGCTACGGCAACAGCACCACCATACCACGATCACGAACACGACTGGCATATATAATTTTCCAAACGGATCTCACTGTCCAAACCTTAACTTATCTGAAAATGTTTTGTTAGGGAGGCTAACGTATCTACCTGGTCTGCATCATCATATAAAGCTATATAGTTTACGTACTACTAACTATAATCCTTCCTTACTGAATGACGATAATGCAACATAACCTTACCTACCTATTATTGAGAGTACTTATTTTTCGGCCTTATCCTTTAATATACCACACTACAACAAAGAAAACGAACGTCTATTGAGTACAATGTTCTATATATCATGCCCAAATACCTTTTACTAAAGTGAATCTTAAGACTTCAGGCAAGTTAAGGAAGTAAAGCATTCTTATACATTTTGCCGCTCAAATTCCTTCCTTAAACATCTATACTCTACAAAAGTGTTATGAATCAAGAAGATCAAATCTTAGCTTAACAATTGATGAATTATTTAAAAATGTGTCGAATTGTCACAAAGCAGTTAACATTGTCTCAACGTTTATTCTAATGTACACCTTCTTCTAAAATTCCAAACCATACGC
>JAQFYC010006297.1:0-12453 GCA_034694165.1 Tomocerus mixtus | reverse complement strand
TTCTGTGAAAACAATTAAATCAGAAACATTTTATAAAAAATAAAAACACATATTTCAAGAAATAATATTTTCTTTAAGATAGTTTTTGCTAAATACTTGGTTGGTAATAGGGAATTTCAAGGTCCACTCCTGAGAAAGAGGCAATTGCTGTGTCCACTGCTTCCTCCCAGACATATCTGTGATCCGCTTTTTCTGGGGTCAATCCATTTATATATAAAGTGTATTTCACAGTTACATTTTCAAACTGGAATGGCACAACTACGCGAACACGACTAGCATCAAAATTAAAATCTCTCTTGTCATCGACTGAATCTCGGGAAAATGCACAGGCAAACAATGCACTTATGAACAGTCCCACGCAGCCACCAATCTATTTGTCAATTAAAATGTAACAATGGATAATATAATAATTGTATTCAATCCAAAAACTTACAGCTTTTCATTTTTATCAAAAGTATCATGATTATCATTCATTTTCATATTAAAGAGATGATCTAAATATTAAGTCATAAAAATTTGCCATTTTTAGGACACCCTTCTTTGGATTCGTATTTACATTTCATAGACCCTCAAAAGTAATAATGACATAATAATCTGAACCTTGACTTTCCCTTAGTTCACTTAAATAATATTATTTCTGTATACTATTCAACTTACTAAATCAGCAATGGCTATAGCTAATCCTAAAGTTTGGCAATTTCCTCTTCGGCCTAACATTTTATTAAGAAATGTTTGTTCAGGCTCAACAATGCATATCTAGGTACTACTATTTGCAGGGATGGAACTGTCTGCATTGTGCATGATAACAGGAAGTTGTATAGAAGCGATTACATTCATTTGATAATTTGCTTTCATTTACAGCAATTGAAATAGAAAACAAGTTTTATGACTTTAATTTGTAAGATATTTTTTGCATAATAATTTTGCTTAACGATATAGCACGTTTCGATAATTTATTTACTGATGCTGTGTTGTAATTGTCGTAATATGTAACTATGGAAGGTGATAAACGATTTCCGAATTAGAAGAATGATTGAAGGATGAGCAAAAAATTCCAAGTTTCCGTTTCGAAGATTGGCACGGCAGTTTCTTTTTCTTTGAAATCGGTTATATCGTTTACGAAAATATGGCTCTTTTCGGATAAAGATGAAACAACCGATATATGCAATACTAAAAGTATATGGCCCTAACGATACGATTGAATAAATTAATATTCGTCTGCTACTTTACATGGCTAATAGTTTGGTAACCTATTAATTAACTGTTGAGTTGACTGATTAATGACAGCTAACTTAATTACTTACTGTTGACTGATGCAAAAATCTATGAGAAAGTCTCATAATCAATGTAATATCATGTGGAAATAAAGTGAAAGAGAATCATTTCAAACAAAAACACTTTTTCGATTCCAGATTGGAGATTTATGTGTTATTTTTACTGGATTTCATGGACAAAGCGTGTGTAGATAGCAAATGTGTGTAAATAAGTAATTTGTGCAATGATAAATGCATTTATACAATAGAGATCGTTAATTTCGAATAAAATGTCACACGAAAGAAGTGTAAATCAAGCCATTGGTCCCCCACAGAAAAAGTACTGGTATTGATCGATGAGCATCTGAAAGAGAGTTGTAGCCGAATCGATTGTACTTATATCTGTGGCCTCGATCCGAAAGAGACTTATGCACCAAACTCTTGCAAGATTTGATGAATCCATCTGAGTCACATCCGAAAATTTGGCAACTCTTGACAAATGTCCAAACACCATTTTCATTGCCTCGATATTAGTCGGTGGTACTGTCGAAAGATATTTCTTCAATTCCGCAAAACGAGCTGCTTTGTCCGTGATCTTGGCAATCTGGAAGAATTGAAGAATTTCTATCATTAGAAACAGTAGTCAGAAATCATTGAAAGAAATTGCAAGAATTTATAACTCACTCGGTAGATTTCTGGAACATCTTTAACAGGAAGTGTAGGAGGAAGTTTATCTCTGAAAAGCTGCTTAATCCCAGAAGCCACAGCGGCCGTAGGTAGATTTAAGCCTCGGATATTCACATTTGGGTTTCCATTAATTGCAGTAAAATAGTTTAAAACAGCACCATGACCCCCCGGAACGCGATAAACTCCAGTTTCAATTCCTTCCGCTTCGATAAACTTGAAACTCTGTTCTACAACCCCATCGGGAGCAGTGGCTTCGTCCAACTGTAGAAATTAAGTAATTAGTTCATTAAATTCATCAAATTACCCCTTTTTTTACCCCAACACTTATCCAAAGTGCTTCAAAAACGTATTTCTTAAAATAGAATATTATATTAACTGTAAAGATGTATTCTCCATTCTGTTTAGGGCCACCAGCATCTGATTTTCCTTTTTTTGAACAACAGCACGGCATACTGGTTTATTTTGTGTTTAAAAACTGGAAATTTATTATTAGGAAGGTAATTAGTACTTTATAATCTAAGAATACGCCGAAGAATTTGGAAAAAATACTGAAAATTTTGATTTTTCTTGAGGGGTTTCAAAAAGTTGTCCAAAGGAGTAAAGTTTGTTTCTGAGTAATCTGAATTTTCATTACGGTCAACAGATCAGTGGAAATAGTGCATAGCTAAAATACACCAAAAATGTTGAAATGTAACCATGGTATGGAAAAATAATTTTTTGTCACATCTCATCAGCAAGCGTCATCTCATTTTCATGAATTATAAAATGGTTACATATTTAGGCAGTCTTACAGTTTTGCAATTTTAAGCAATGACGCAGTATTATGCAGAATTACGCAATTTTGCAAAGTTTTTACAGGTTTTCGCGTATTTTCTGACATTTTTTCTCATGAATGCAAAACTATGCTTCCCTGTATGCGTACTCTAAGATAATTTTGGATATAAATGTCAATTTCTAGATTTTCAGCTTTTATTAACGTTTTACTTTGATGTAGACGTATTTATGCTTACGATAATTAGTTGAGCCTTTTCTTATATTTCAAAGCAAGTATTTATAATTATTCGTAGCAATTTGGATTTGTAGCAAGAGGCTCGGTTAAAAATTTGATAACATCATCGTATGATATTGCCATTTAAAAGCACAATCGTTCACATCAGTTTATGTATGGTTAAATTCTTCCTGATGGATTATTTGTGGCTTCATTTGTGAATAACCAGTTCTGACTATAGTGACGAATGGTGTAAATGGGAAAAACGTTTGGCAATTGTCTATCATGTCCTGGACAAGATTTTGCACTGCCCGCATTTTAGCATCATTCGAGGTATCTTGGAAAGGAAAAATATATGGTCCCCAAGCGGCAGCAAGTGCTGTTGAGTCCATTCCAGTCTGCTTGGAATATGTAGCCATTTTTGTTAAATGGGTAAACAGAAGTTTCAATGCGTGAAAACTCTCTGGAGACAATCTGAAAAGAAACTCCTTCCATTCTGTTGTAATTAGTTGGCGTGATGGGGCTCCCACATCTGGAATGGATGCAATCTGCAAATTAATTCCGAGATTAATAAAAGGGCTAATAATTTCTAGTTAATTGTAATTTTTCTATCAATTTTTGGGAATTCGGATTCTTGTATTAAAATAAATATTGAATAATTACTCTTATAACTTCATTAAGTCTGCCCGTAGGAATTATAGGGGGATTCTGATTTCTGTAAAGCAGTTTTACACTTGCGCTCGCAATCATTGGTGATATAATACGCGTGTCGATATCTGCGTCAATTGGATTTTTCTTCAAGGTAGTGATGAAGTAGCGAACTAAGTCTGTTTCCCCACAGGGGCCATACAGTCCTGGAGTTTCTTTGCCGTCCTCTTCGATGTAATGAAAAATGGTTGCGAAAACCCCTTTAGTATCTGATGAATCATCCGGCTGCAAGAAATATGATTACATATTATTGTATTATAACCATCGACTGGTGTAATTTTTCATTCATCTACAAGATATATTTTAACCCTATAAATATCTTTTTCTCGAGGAGTACAGCAACAACAGCAAAAATGTGGCGCCATATCTTTGGTGGGTTTCACTTCAAAAGATCAAGTTTTTGGAAATGTTTACTGACAATTTAGATTCTGAAATGCATCTGATAGATCTACCACTGCAGATAAAGATTTATATTGAATAATACTTAGAATTTTGGAATGGATACAGAGGTTTTACTACAAATTTTGGGTTATTAAGTCACTTTTATCTCTAAAATTCGTCCATAATTTGACAATGGATTAGTCTAGTCTAGATTTATCCAAGTTAGCTAGGCTTAAGATTACCCGGATCATGATAAACAAATATTAATACTGCAACCATGGAAAATCTTCAAGGGAATGTGACAGAAATAATTACGTACCAGAAAATTCAACAACTATAAATTCCAGAAGCCCGATTTCAATAAAATGAAGTGTTGATTTGTAAACTGTGTGGAGTCTCTGTGCGGAACAGTATAATAAATGACAGATATAAAGCCAATCGTATGCAGATTTATGAAATTATACATACGCTCCAATGTAAAATAAAGGTGTACATTAAAAATTCAATGAAACACAAAAATAATAAAACATTGAAAATAACTATATGTATTTGTATTTAATTGACTTTTCAACAATTAACTTCAAAATTAGATTATTAGTCAAATAAAAATATCTACCAAAATACCATATAGTACGTTGTCCCTTATGTGGTAATTAGATAGTTTAGATATAATAAATAATGTTTATTGAGTAGGGCAATAGCAAGCAATATAATGATTAAACAATACAAGAATTTGGTTAACAATAAAAGAGAAATATGATAAGAGGTTGCAAAAATTTTGTAAGTAATTAGGCATTCCCCTTGTGGATTTGACTACAAATCAAAATCGAAAGCACCTATCGTTGGTGCAGATGGGAAAAACGTAGCACATTCGTCTATCATTTCCTTAACAAGGCTTTCAATTGATTGCAATTTAGCCTTTCTCGATAATGTTTGTCTGAAGTGAAATATTACTGGAGTCCAACAGGGAGCAAGGGCTGCTGAGTTAAAGTTGGTCAATGCGGCATATATCGCCATTTTGTACAGATGTTGAAACAGATTCTTCAATGCTGTATAATTTTCGGATGGTAATTGAGCAAGAAACATTTTCATTTCCTTTGTGCGTGGTGAATCTCCACTCCAATTCTTAGTAGCATTACTATTCGGAATCCCCGCAATCTGAAAATTAATTCCAAGATAGTTAATACATATATTTAAATTTTTGTCCTGAAATGGGGAATTAATTCATTTAATTTTGTGATAATTAAGAAAAGATTTGAATTTCAAAGATCATTATCATTGTCTATAGGTACATAGAAAATAGGAAATGAATATTCCCTTACTCGTACAACTTCATCCATTTTGTCAAAAGGAATTACTCTTGGTCGCACATCTCTGTACAATATTTTCAACCCGGAAATCACAATCTTTGGTGAAACATTTAAGCTATCGATATCTGCTGTTGGTTTGGTTTTGATCGCAGCAATGAAATCACGAATCCTGTGTTTTTCTTCAGAAGGTGCATACAAGCCCTCTGTTTTCATCCCCTTTTCCTCAATATATGCAAAGCAGCGTTTGAAAACATCATTGGTACCCTCCGTCAGCTGAAATACACATTAATTTAATGAGACAATAAGTTTAAGCTTGTTTGTATTTTTCAAATTTTTAGGATTCATTTCCTTAAGATATTAGACAGTAGATACGATGACGTATGAATATTAAATGTGTTTATCAGCTCTGCATCTCATCGCAACCTTTGAAATATCAATCTTTTTTCTGTTGTACAGCGACATGAAGGTTGATGGCTCTTGGCAAGAATATCCTTCCGGTGCTGCTGCCATTTTTGAGATTTATGTATTATAATAGATTACTTAGGTTTATCTGATAATTAATGATTCAAGAAAGTTTGAAAAACTAGAATCGTGGAGTAAACTAAAAATTTTGACTAATTTTGCATTATCTGAATTAGAAATGATGAATTTATCTAGAAAATAATTTCGTGCCGGAGTTAGAGTTAATTGCATAGAATTTTGCAAACAAGATGGAAGGTAAAGTTTTAAAATGCAACCATGGGAAAATTCGGAAAAATTGAAATAAAATAGAAGGACGCTTCATGGTAATGTGGTTCGGCTGGCCTGGCAGAGATGAAATGAACACCCCGGGAAAGAATCTTGACAATTTTGAGTTCTACAAAATTGAGTAGTATTTTCATATTTGATTTTGATATTAGATGAATTCTATTTCTATGTAACCTAACCTGCCTAAATTTTTAATAAAAGAACCTATTTATGAGAAATTACTAACCTTCCTTTTTTTAGTGTGTGGGTGGCTAGATTCCATTTTGGCTAGTAATGGCTAGCCTGGACCGGGTAATATATTTTCTTTTTTGTTAAAAGATTACAGTATAAAATCAAAGTATAGTGATGAGAGATTGACACAATATTTACTATGAAAATACAAATCCTTATTACATACAAGTGTTTCTTCAAACATAATTCTTTCATTATTTGTTGAAAATGCACAGAGATAAGTATCTAATATAGGAAAATTAAAATTTATACAATTTTATTAACTGAAGTAAGGACTGTGGACTGACGCCCTTTTTGTTCGTCTTCGTGTGATTTGGATCAATTCCATTTCCATTTCCGCTTCTTCAAATTGAAAACTGGATCACGTGGAAAGAATGATTTGTGCTGGTCGATCATTTCATGAGTAAGGGTACAGATATTTTCAAATTCATCCGAATGGAATGTATTAGCACAAGGAAAAATTGTTGCAGACCAAGAGGAGCCAAGTATAGCTGAAGTCATTCCAGTCGCTCGACAATATTGAGCCATTTTAGACAAATGCTTGCAAAGTTTTTTCAGTGCCATGTAATTTGCAGGTGGCAATTTGGCCACAAACTCTTGCAATGCAACTGAGCGAGGACTCCAAACAAGTTCCACATTTTCAGTGGGCGCGATCACCACAATCTGAAAAATAGTTCAGATTTTTTGAGTGCGAAAGAAAATCTACTAAAATTATTAACAGAAAAGTTCTCACTTACTTTTTCAACCTGAGAAGTTGTAATCGGGATCGCCGCAATCTAAAGACAAAGTTCGAAAATTATTTGCATTAGAAAATGGAGATAATTCCAGTTTATAGCCAAAAATACTTACAAAGAAAGTGTTTATTAATTAAAAAGTATTTGACTTACTCGTGCAACTTCTTCAAACATTTCATAAGGGATTACGCGAGGGCGCAAATCTTGGTAGATCTCTTTAATGGCGGAGGCCACCACCCTGGGACCCACATATAAATCTCTGATAGAAATTGCCGGAACTTTTTTCAATGCATCTTTGAAAAATAGAACATCATCCAATTTACTCGAAGGGCGATAGATATTCGGGACAAGAGCACCTTGCTCTTCAACAAATCGGAAACACTGATCCAAAATCCCATTTGGAGCTGTCGCAAAATCCAGCTAGAAAAACAATTAATTACTAAAAGTTTTTGCTCATCTTCATTCACAACAATTATTCATCAACAGAATTTTAATGAAACTCCATACATTTAGAAATTAAAATGCTTATTGCGTAAAAAATAGTTGAATTCTACAAAAGCTGGCGATGTATCGTTGAATCCTTCTGAAAGTTACTTATTCGCTCCAAACTGTCACAATTCCAAAAGTATCTTGTCCCAGGACTCTCACGCAAGACACTTATTACATGGAAATGTGCAGTTTGGGATTATGCAACTCTTAGATTCCCACTCGATATTTTCTTAAAAAGTAAGGGATTGCGGAGCAAGTAATCTGAGAAAATGTATACTCTTTTTCACCTTAAAGACTCCTTTACGTGATTTACATTTAGAACAACAGCAACAGCCCTTACACATAATATTCGCTGCCTGACTAGCACCATAGGATACTACGGACTTAAAATTTTGCATTTGTCAGATAATTGCTCCAAAATTATGAAGAATATCTTCATGGAATAAAATTCGTGAAATGCAAAATGTAATAAATATTTGTAAACAATAATAGACGAAAGAACTTACACATATTTTTGATTGCAACCATGGGAAGAGGAACAAATTAGAAATTCTATCATTTTCGGATAAACCAAAGCCAAAGCCAGCGTAAGACATTTTTTGGATTTCCAATCCAGTGATTCCAACTTTTACAAAATGTACTATCTGTAAATTATCCTACATTGTCACTGTCAGTAGGTGGAATTTTCTTGTTACATAAAGTGGGTAATTATCTGTACTTAGGAACGACGGTGTCAGGCTCATTAATAAATTAACATTTATATAAAGTAATAGTTGTAGTTAATTTAAAAATCGCATTTTACTTACTCTGAAATCTGAGCTATTTATTTACATGTTGGTGGATATATGGAATTTCCAAAGGTTTGTGGAAATAGTTTTGCATGGTTCCCTATGAATCCTTATTCACAGAATGTGCTGTATTGAGGTTTTAAAGGAGAACCATTCCAGGAACGATGATTTTGCTTACGAACAAAGTGTTCAATCCTCCTCTTTTCGAATGTAGATACGCACAAGTTTAAGATTGCAAACCCCTATGATTTGTGGGAAATAATCAACAAAAATGTACCCAGCGGTATGCAAGGTATATTGATTCTTAAAGACATTAAAAATATTGATTTATTCTCACATGTACGTATTTAATCTGTAATAATTTTGCAATCGGTACTACATGATTTGGATACAATTTGGATTTTAGAGCCTTTGCATATACTGTTTTACAAAATGATAGGTGTATTCTCCACCGAAGAGGTTTATATTGCAACGAGGTACATATATAATGCAAATGCACATATTTTGCTAATACTATAGTAATAATTGCCAATCTTCAAAGAGGAATATGTATCTTTCAATCATATCCAGGACAAAATCTTGAAGGCACTTGGATTTTTTTGAGTTTTTACAAGGCAAAAGAATTGGAGACCAACATTCAGCAAGATCATATGGATTCGTTCCAGTAGTTTCTGAATATCCTGAAATTTTTGACAAATGTGCAAACAGCATTTTCAATGCCGCATAATTTCCTGGTGGAAATTTTTCAAGGAGAGTCTTTAAATCTGTTGAGCGATCGTCAGGATCCGAGATCATTGCAATCTGAAAACAGAAGTTGGAGATTTAGTTATTTTTAAATTTATAATTACAAGAATTTTATGTACCAAATCCTCAAATGTATTTATTTAAGGCAGTTTCGTAATTCTAGGTTTCTATTAGGGGAGGATTAGTAAATGTTCAATGGAAATCAAGAAAATCTGATCTACACAAATTACTCGTAAAATCTATAATTACAAATATATAGAGAATACTAATATTATTACTGGAAGTGGAAAATGATACGTTGGGCATTAAAAGCAAAATAAATAGATATTAGTTTTTTGAATCCTTTCTGAAACAGAAACCAATAAATCTAACCTAACTTGAAGTTTAAAGTTTATGAACACTAGCTGACAGTAAATCCTGCAACTTTTGCTTGGGAAATAGGCCTAGAGTCTGGGGGTCGTGGGGGTACTACACATAGCAAGTCCGTAATATTGTAAATAAAGTATTTTTTCACATACTTTTTCAATTTTATTCCTCTTGTCAGAAGGAAACGCAGGAGGGAGGTAAACTCTATAAAGTTCTTTCAAGGCAGAAGCCACACACATGGCATCCACCTTTAAGGTATCGATATCAACAGAAGGATCCTTTTTCAGAGCTTCAATGAAGCTTACATAGTCTCCGTTTCCGCTTGCAATGTACAATTTCTTTGTTTCCCGAGCTCTCTTCTCGACAAAACTGAAACAGTGTTCCAAAAAGGAATTCGGAGCTGTTGCTTCCTCCAGCTGAAAAGTAAAAATCAATCCACATCATTCATGACTATTCTGTAAATAATTTTGCTCCACATTTTCATAATTTATTCCCTGAAGGACCATTCTAATTAAATCTGTAATTATTTGGAATGTAAAGTAAACATATGGGGGACAATTATATTTCTGTTAATAGTTTAGTAATTTAACCGAGAAGCAGAGTTTTCCTGTGCCCCCTCCCGTACAACACATATTTGACTATCTTAGTAAGTACGGCGATACTTTTCTGAAAATGGATTAATTTATGGCTCAGGAATATATAAATCAAATCAAATTAGGATCGAATGCTGTACAGATGTTGATTTATTTTGAATCATCTCAAAAAGACAGAAATATTAAGCCTCCAGATATGTGTAGACAGTAATAAAGTTTCATTTTTTACGGTTCACTTACACTATAGTCTATGCTGTCCATAATATATTTGCCATTATAAACAGTAAACAGCGTAAGCAGCTAATTAGTTTAGTTTTAGATTGCAACCATGGAAAAGCTACTGCATACGTTATAATTATTGAATTACAACAAAAATGCGTGCAAATTATAATAAAATGAAACGTTTAATCCAATATAATTTGCTTACTTAGATACATATGCAAATATGCATGCATTTAGACTTTGTCTTTAAATATAAATACTGAATCCTTAAATAATCTTATGTCTTAAATATGTATTAGTGCGTCTTGGTATAACTATGGTGCATAATATCATTATGCAGTCGGTGATTCTCTATAGTGTATTAAAGCAGAGAATGATACAATTAAGTACAGATAATCCCTACGTTATAGCTTACCTACATTTTGTATTACATTGTTAATTTAAATATTATGTAATATCATCTTATTAGGAACTAACGTGCATATCCTAACATAATAAATTATTTCCACTTTATATTGCTGTGCTGTCTCATCGTTTTTAGCTGTAGTATAACTACATATAAATATGTTAACCAAACCACTTAAATGTTTATACCAAATGCACTTTAATGCCATTCTTTTGTCCATGACCTAGATCAATGCGCGTAGTCATCATGTTAACCTTACACAGAGCTGTATAGCGTAAAGTGTAATAAAGTAAACTTCAACTTGCAACTTGAATATGTATTGTAGATTTGTAGAGGGGACTGAAAACGTTGTACTTTCAATTGTAATGTAATGTAACGCTACAAGTGAATCAAAGAGCCGAAAGTTGTTCTCAAATTCCAAGTAAATTATAAGTACGCAGTAGAAGTAGTACATACTACATACATACCTAGTGCTAAGTATATGCACAAGAAAACATATTAGCACTTCATGTAAGTTTGCTAAATATTATGACGATTAAGAGTACGCAAATAAATTTAATACTTAAAATATGCCAATTTTCACTTTTAAAGGACGTTTAGTGCGACAGTGTGTGAATGTGGAACATTAGGTGTGTGTACATAGTAGATGTTAAATAAAAGGGGCTATACATTTAGTAAATATATTTAACTACTAACGAAAACAATATTGCATTATTGTTGCTGGTTCTTCACTTTAGCTTTAAAAGTATTAATTAGTAAAAGTTATCAGAAAGATTCGTATATCAAACATGAGTAGCTTCTAAAATACAATCTACCACTATAACTCTTTAAGGATTAAAATGCACTGGATGAAATGTATTAATTGACTTTTTATTTTATATTTTGAATGTGAAATTATTAACTTTTCATTAAAAATTGGAGAAAAATTCCACATTTAATGCAGAGAGATTTTTGGAATATTCCACATATACATTTCAACTATTCCATATTTCATGCTGTGAGACGGTTTGAGAATATATATGTATGCACATTGCATTCAATGTCTAGTAGATATGTAGTAGTTGGTGGTTAGATAGGTACTTATTGATATCTTAAAGGAATACAAATGTATTAATTTCCACAAACTAACTTTACACAAAAAACTCGAATGGCACAATCAAGGAATTGTATTTAATACATTGTACCTTGTGCATTCATTCACTAACTTCATCATAAACATGCCAAGTCACAGAGAAAATGTATGTAGATAGTGTATTTATGTTCACCCTGTCCCAGAAACTACTTCCATTCATTTATTTCTTTACTGATTAAAATCTTAGACACATCCATTTCATACAAATAAATGATGGATGCTTGGACGTATATGATTGGATGTATATAATTGAATTGCATAGTAAATAAAAGCATGTACACTTATCAGTACTGAAAATTATAGCACAATCTTATACATCGAAGAAGTGTTAGATTAGAATGTGTAATATAATACTAAATACATGGAAAAATTGGTACAGTCAAACCTATAGATATGTCTGAGCATTTTCGTCCCTTCTAGACAGGGTTTTACTAATACTGGAACTTTTACATACTTAGGGTTCACTAACAGAAGTGACCTACTAATATTAGGAATTGTTAAAATTACATACTTAATTGCGTTGGTGTTTGTGTTGTAAAGCAAAGCAAAGAATAACATGGAAATGCTAAATACGTGCCCACAATAGAAAATATTTATTATCATTATGCACGTGCTTCGAGTTAAGGAATGAGGGCTTGACAATTGAATGACGAATTCTATTGGTTACATATTTG
>JAQFYC010006296.1:0-12454 GCA_034694165.1 Tomocerus mixtus | reverse complement strand
TCATAAGGACATGTTGCATACCAAGTTTCATCATCCTAAGTCAATGCGTTCTCGAGTTATCGTGCGGACGCACGGACAGACATTGAGATTACATAAGCCAGCCTCGCACACTCGGGCGGGCTAAAAACCGTAGTTGGCAAATTAGTTCCCTGGAGAATTAGATAAACTTAGAAAAAAAAACTGTTTAACTTTAAATTAAAATCCTTTTCCTAGATATACCAATTTACAATTTAAAAATCCATCTACAACAAAGACAATACCTATTGTAAACACAAACACTTAGTTAACCAGAATTTTCAAAATTCTTACCATTATTCACTTATGGACTAAATTATAATTTACGGCGCATTAGAGCAATACAAATTACATAAGAAATAGACTAACAAATTGTATTCTGTAGTGTATTTTAGATACCTGGAAGTTAGATTAGAAAGGTCGGTCGTAGGTGCGGTACGTGATGTACAAGGGAAAATTGCATATTTTCATCTTTCTTTCTTCTTTTTGCAAGCTCCGGCAAATCTTAAATGCAATTAAAATATTTGTTACTATAAATAATGTTAAAATGTTACTACAGTAATTTTATCGTATTATGCATTTTTGTTAAGCATAATTGCAAGTACTAAGACGTGAATTTCACATGTGGAGTTCTCTGTCTATTATTTCCATCCTAGGTGACCTTAACTCTATATTTATTATCCTTCAAGAATTAGCAATTCACATACATGTACACTGTTTCATACTTTTATATGTCCTAGCGAAAAAATTATTTAGTTATGCAGCAATGACTCTTTGTCTTCGACAACTTTGCAGAATTCGGAAGACAAAGCCAGGCTTTTCCAGCAGTTTATTTACCAATCAATGCAATGTAGCAACGTGATTTTACATAATGGAGTTTTGACTACATGTCCTTATCCTTAACAATGCTGTACTTGTTCTTATCTTAGTCTTCTAAATAAAAAGAAACAACTCTTGACCATACTGTTTATAAAGTGATAATTGTTTATTATACATACCTAGATACTTCTTTCTTCATACATTCATCGGTTATGCAATGAGACAATAATTGCACAATCCATGACGCATGAAATATGAAATTAAGGTTCATAAACAGTATGCACTGTATAATGTACAGATTTGTTACCTTGACCTACAGATACATAAGGGTGGATGTTAAAACTCGCAGACGACCCACTTTTTCCTTGAAACCGAATTGAATGAAACTTAAGCCAGTCGCGAGTATAACATGTAGCGTTCATTTGGCTATTTTGAATTTTTGAAAAACCTTATGTAACCAATTCTATTGGAGGTCAAAGTTGGTCAAAAGTGAACTTCCGTAGAACAGCCATTATCTTGTTTTGAAAAAATAAAATTATTGGTTAACATTTCTAATGTCTTCGGAATAGCAGAAAGCTACAGCTATAATATGTAAAGTAATTAAAAAAATATAAAACAATAAAAAAAAATATTTTTTAATAATCTGGGGTAAATTTCAAAAAAAAAATTCGCTCCCCATGTCGAAAACGCAACGCTTGTGGCAATGAGATCTGCAAATTCATAACGTCACAGTAATTGGGGACAGCTTTCGTATTTACAGTTTTGCGTATAAGCATTGCGTTTTCGAAATATGGGGGAGGGAATTTTTTTTTGAAATTTACCCCCAGATTATTAAAAAATATTATTTTTAATAGTTTTATGTTTTTTAATTACTTTACATATTCTGCTATTCCGAAGACATTAGAAATGTGAACTAATAATAATAATTCAATTTTTTCAAAACAAGATAATGGCTGCCGAAACTAAATTAAGTAACGGCCATCCAAAGATTGTTCAATTGAGAACTCGTCGTCTGTGGAGTTTTAACATCTACCCATAAGGTGTATAGGTAAAACCCCATATCTGCACACTGAAATGCATGCATGTATTTAAAATAGTGGTTAAAACGTAGCACACTGATTTTATCTCAAGTGTATCACATTTATGACATCCGGTATTTTACATTTCTTCGAATGCTCCATCGGTACACAGTACCACTTATAAATGTGGATCATTTGTCCAGAAATTGATTTTCGTAGCAACAAGCAACCAGTTTCGAGTATTACAGTCCTGTTTAGAAATAACAATGGGGAATCCGACATGTCGTTCGCAAAAAAACGTTCAAGTTGTATACAAAAACTTGCAAACCATAATAATATATTAGTCTTTTTAGATAAACAATGCAACAATAATAGTTCATTGTAATGCAACCTAATTGTCTAAATCTGTACAGAGATAAATCTAAAGTAACATTAAGTCTGCCAGAATACTTATTTCCATAGTATTGTCCTGGACAAACTGGATTTCTTGGTCAAAGTAGTAATAAATAAGAGAAGGTAGTAATAATATATCTACCTAAACATATTTATGTAAATTGAGGGGGTTCATGTAATATTTCTTCGATATTAGCCCACGATAGGAATACCTTGTTGAACGCTAAAGGCTGTGGAATTACATTATTTGGTGAGCAGTAATTTTATTGGTTTCCTGCACATTACAGATAGACTAGGTGTGTATTAAGCTATGTATCTAATTTTCTAACAATAGTAATATTTACTTGCCCTAATTAAGTACTTAACTATATGTTATTTATGTTTAGGGATAACTATTTTCAATTGTACGCATCTTCTCTTTACTTGACTATGTTGTTACAATAAAATAAAACATTGAAACTAAATGATATGGCCTCCTACTAACACACAAATGATATGGCATTGTCTTCGTATTTTATTTTTATCCAGTCAAGTCAAGACAATCGATCCTGTAGTGGCATAAAAAGTATTATCCACGATCCACAGTCTAGATTCCTGTTTTAAATGTGTTAATTGTGCTTCTATAAGATCATTGTAGAGATATCTAGTTAAAGTTGCCATAAAAACTTGCGTGGGAGTTTGGGAGTATCAACTAATTTTATTTATATATAAATGCTCTGAGAGAGTTTGTCAGTTTTCTCAGTTCCAAAGTTTCAAATATAGTACCAACAGATTGAATCCTGAAATTGTGGAATACATTATATACATTACATTAACATTTATTTAAAAAAAACTGATTTCAGAAATTTTAAAAAAATTTGGAGATTTATAAAAATCTTTAACGGATTTAAATATGGAAACACCACTAAATATGAGTGAATTTGGATTACTTCACTGGCCTTATGAAGATCCTCAGCAATTTGAATCATTTTGGTTTGAAAAGATAGACGCTAACAAATTGAGATTCTGGGCCAAAAGAAATTTGTCAACTTGTGGGTATATTTGCTCTATTTATTTCCTTTTTGTTTGGCTCGGACCAAAGTGGATGAAAAATAGACAACCTTACCATTTAAACAAGCCACTTGCTTTCTGGAACTTTTTCCTTTCTCTATTTTCACTCGCTGTCGTCGTCAGAATTTTGCCAGAACTCATGCTAAGGTTGAGCCAACGTGATGGCTTTTACAGATCATTGTGTGTTGCGTAAGTTAGCAATATTTGTGCCAAAGTCATTTACACGCATGTGACGAATAACCTAAAAACTATTTAATTTTAACGTGTTGATTTTCTTACTTGCAGGGAAGGACTAAATTATCCTTCGTCTTTCTGGGGGTTTCTTTTTGTCATCTCAAAAGTAGTTGAGTTGGGGGATACCATTTTTATTGTTCTTAGGAAGAAGCCATTAATATTTTTGCACAGGTATGATCTGGTGGTGTAGCAATTTGAAAGATAGAAAAATAATGAGATTCCTTTTAATTTTGATAAATGAAGATTTATTGTCACTTTATCGTTTGGGTATTTTAAGCTTTCATCATTTCAATATGGTATGGTCCACTTTCTTTTTATTCGTCGAGGGTGAGCCTTTTGTAAGATGGCCTGTAATTGTGAATTCATCCATACATACCATAATGTACGCATACTACGGTTTGCGGGTAAGTGAAATAAAAATTTATGTTGTTCTCTTGATGGAAATGTTCGGTGCATAAAATAACGTTTGTTAATTTACAATGTAGGCATTACAGATTAAAGTACCAAGACAAATTTCAATGACCATTACCAGTCTTCAGATAATGCAGTTCGTCTTTGGTCTTATTGTACAGTGTTACCAATTACTTTACTATACGGCTGGTAAGTGCATTTATTAATATGTACTTCACTTGAACATGCTATAAATATAGATACCCCATTAGTATTAGCTATGCAAAAAAAGGTTTATCTATAGACAGAGCCAATCTATCATTCAGACTTCTTGGTTCCAAAATACCCCAGCAGCCAAAAATGAGGGATTTACATATTTGGTGCTAATCTTTTACCTTTTCCTACCTTGTAACAATTTTTAACTTTTTATTTCTCTGCTATTTCCTCCTTAAAAACTTTGCATTGTGATTTTAATTGAAGAAGAAACTTGACTTTATGAAAAAACACTAAATTAGCAGTAGAAATTTTATTCACTGGTAGTTTTAAGTATAGTTGGAATACTTCCTATTCTTTATCCATGGTCTCACTTTTATTCTAAGCACAAAAATTAAACCGCGAAACGAATAATTCGAATAGATTCAACGTTTCCTGTTTCGCAGTTGAGTGACTATGAGTCCTTGCTTTGATCCTGTCTATAGCTATATTAGTCTATGAAATACCACTATTGAAGCAATTTTCGTAAAAGTCACAAACACAGATCACACAAACCACATACATATGTAATATATTGTGTATGGGAAATGAACAGCAACGGTGGTTTTAATTATTGGTTATTAGATGAACCCTGGCTACTACCATTAAATATGGTAGTAATGGGTGTGTGCGCACACAGATTTCTACATTGTATCGCCCTTTAAAATAGGTATAATAAAAATATACAATAGGGCTCTAGATATTGTTGTTTATGATTGTTTTTCAGAAGCGTAATCCCCCAGGAGGTTTATTACATGCGAATACTTTGTTAATTTTACCTGCTAATTTAACGGATTGTGATTTTGTTTTAATAGGGCGAGGAAGGCCTTGTATCCGTACGCAAAGCTCCATCATAATATCAACAATCTTTGGATTTTCGTACTTATTTCTTTTTGTAAATCTATTCTACAGATCTTACATTGTCAATGAAAAACCGAAAAGTGCATAAATATATGAAAATAAAAGTTACGCATATCTGACAATCAAATAAGCATACCTCTGAATTAAATTTTAAACGAATAAAGATTTCAGGGAACAAAATAAAATAGAAGTTTCCCAAAACAATTCTATAGAATTGAACTGGCATCCCATTATCTGACATCGAAAATTCAGCAAGTTACTATACATTCTTCTTCAATACCAAACAGGCATATCCAATCACATCGATAAGTCAATATTTCCAGTCGTCATGATCATTGGCAAAAGTTTTAAGTTGATACAATTCCACTGATTCACTAAACTAAGTAATTATAAATTATCAGTAAACGTAAAGCTAATAGTCCACAAATAATCTAAAAGGTACTTTCATCTAACAATTTTGCACAATTTAGTTTCTAAACAGGGTGTTATGATTCCTAGTGATATAGATATTAGTGATGAAATTGCTAATCATTTTATTATTAAGCATAATATTAGTGTACCCTCTGATGTGTTTGTGGATGAAGAGATAGAGAAATATTGTAAGACTTATGAGGAAGAGCATGGTATCAGTGTTGTAAATGTAAGTACTGATGAAGTATGTAAAGCCATTAAGGAGGTAAAGAAAGGCTGTCATGTAAAAGAAACTATACCAATGAGAGTGTTAAGTAATTATCGGTAGTATTAACTGTTCCTTTAGCACTATTTTTTAGTTTACTTTATAATACGGCTAAATTGCCATGATAGTTTAAGTCAATTATGCTATTTGCAATTTTGTAAAGGGAAAGGGTCTTTGTTATAGATTAAAGGGTTATAGTTTAAAATTTTATAGGACATTATCTAATTTGACTTTTGATGGTAAAGTATTTGAGAAAACTTGTTTTAATAGATTGACGAGTATGGCTGAAGATGATATGGACCAAAATCAGTTTGGTTTTAGAAAGAGAAGGGGTTGTGAGAATGCGAAATTGAATGTCTCTAAAGATATTCGTAGTTTTTACATTTATTCTATCAATAGCTGATTATGGTATACTTATTAGGGCTATGAAGACTGTTGCAATTATAGTAAATATATGATAGAGTAAATAGATTCTTAAAGTATAAATGACAAAAGTGAAGTTATCCTTCCTTGATAACTTCATTTTCTTGGAGTGTAAACCAGGCGTTACAACTGATGGCCCAATGGCATCGAAGAGGTCGAAGACAAACAAACCATTTGCAAGTAAACCTACTCAGCCTAAAAGTATGCAAGACGCTGTAGAGTATCTATGCCTAGAGGCAAGAAGAAGACTCCAGGGCACACCAAACCCACTCGTTAGTATTTCTCCATTCACTATTCAGCTTGCTTTTTCTCCAGCAGCAGCACTAAAACTAACTTACCTAATTCTATACTTTTGTAATGTATTTCTAATTACTTAATTTTTAATTCCTATTGTTAAGATTGTACTATTGTATTGTTTCCCAGCTAAGCTCAATTGACCAAAACTAATTGTAAGCGAAGGTCAACTTGCAGATATTATCTGGCTGGATAGCTGGAAACATCTCCTCTTCCTGCTTGCTTGGATTAGCTTGCCTTATAGCTTGGATAAGCTTATGCTGGGTAGCACTTCGTCATCTGCCCGTCGAACCCGCCGTTGGATTCAAGACTACGTAGTAAGATTGTTGTGTATATGTGTAGATTGTTTTATGTACTAACGATTGGCTTTCCTACTTGTTTCAATAAACAACACGAAGATTCTTACAAGCCAAACCTGCCGTGCCACCGACCCAATTCATTTTCTATTTCATAATTCGATTTCATTTTCGGTTTTCTAAATTAAGAGTCTAGAACTAGTCGCATAAACGGGATTTGTTCTACATGCGAATCTCGGGCATATCATAACCTCACAACGCGCACAGAGAATAAACCGGTAATCTGAATAATGTCAATAGGTTCAAGTAGAATACGGTAGTTAAAATAATTAAACTTGGTATTGCTTTAGTTTGTTCCGTACATCATGCTGTAATCATGTAATTATATTCATCATCAATCATAGCATTGTAATATTGTGATAAACTGACACGCACAGGAATAATTACATTCCTTTGGCATTTGAGACTGAACACTATAGCAGCGTTCAAGCAAGCTAATTTAAACTCTGATAATATAATCTATATTATTATTGATATTTCTACGAATTTATTTAGGCTAGGAATTTTACATTATTGGGTTAGCTGTTAGAAACAATAAGCGTGGTAGTAATAAGATAGCTTATTCATATTAAATGAGCCACCTCCCAGGCCTTGCAGTCAATTGGTGTTAAGTGTCTTAGCCACTTAGCCTATTAGCAGGATATTTCATACTTACATGACTGACTTTATCTAATATTTATATAACAGTAGGAGCACTCTAATGCTAATTACTGCGTACTCCCGAGTTGTAGAAGACCAAAGTAATTGAACGGTACCCAAAATACCAAATTCAAAAGGAGGATTAAGGAAAATTCAAAATATAGGAGGAAATAAATATAAATTTAAACAATATAATTTAAGATGGCGGTAACTTGAATCCACTGTAATTATTTTGACAGTTTAGCAGTTAATTAACAAGTATTTTAATGATGAATTAATATATGATTGAATTTAAACAGCAAAAAACTGTAATACAGAAAATTGCTAAAGTCAGGTATTACGTAAATCCTGGATTACATGAACACTGTCCCGTAGGAGTTCAGCTGCGTGTCAAGATATTGCAGAATCAGACTATTACGCAAATGCCTATTTTCAGAATTCTTGCTACGATGAGCCTAATGTCCTTTTTGAAAATTCGACATGTCGTATTTGGTAAACCATTAAATTTACCTAGATTAAAATATAAATCAATAGTCTAGACACACTGTACAGAAAACAATATTTAACTACTAACGACGAATCTGTTTTGACAAGTGTTATACACATATACGTAAATATTAAATTTTTGTCTGCACCGATTTCAAAAAGAACAAAATATTTTTTTTATTGAACAGTGAAAATCGTTCGATATGGGTTGCATGAATATTGTCATCTGTTTATTATTATTTGCTTGCTTCTGTAGGCTTCAATCATTTACCAATGGAGGGAAATTGACAAGGTTAGTGGATTTGGAAGGAGATTGTTACGTCAATGTAATCCTATTCAATTTGGATAGTAAAGACGATGTTTCCTCAGCATATGTAGAGCAACTAGTTGAAGTAGAAATTCCTCACACGATAACACGATACGATATTCTTGAAGAGAAATGGACAAAGTTATTGTGCTGCGAAAGAGGATTTGGAGCTATGGACCTCTCTGCCCGTATACAATACCCCATATGGCCAGCGGAGCAGTGCATTTGCATTCAAGAGGAACTCTCCAGTAAAAAAGAAGGGAACTTTACTTTCTCAGGTTTCGCAAAGGCCCCTAAATTCAACTGTTTGTCCCATATTGCTGTGAACTTGGATATGGCCAAGAGACCCCAAGTGATGTTCCTACAGTTAATAGCAAAAAGCTACCTGACCTCAATCTCTTTCAAAATGGACCAAGATATATTTTCCCCTGAACACAATTACTACCCTTGTGGGGAATGCAACTCAGTGCACATCCTGGTGAATCAAAGTCATCTGGAAACCACTGATAAAAAAGAAATCCTCATGAGGAATTGGGAACTATATACTAAACAAGAATTACGCCCAGACAGTTACAGAATTCAGTTACCATCATTCAGTGATCCAAATAAACTGAGATTTTATGTACATTCCATGGGAGGGGACAACAACATTTATGTTTTATGCAGAAGATGTGCCGTAAATATCCCGTTCAATATATACACTCATCAGGATTTGTTGGTGTTTACCAGAATAGATATAATGCATACAAGCACAACGAGAGAATATCTTGTGGCTACAACAATAAAAATGTATATGGAGATAATGGGAAATGACAAATCCTTACGTGTGTGTAAAACGTTACCTAGAAAGCAAATGGATTTTAATGATCCTAAGGATTATTACCGAAAATCATTTAATCATCTAATCCGGAGGAAGTTAATCAACTCCAGGATGTCGCATAGATTTGCTCCGTATTTTCATGTTTTGCAACATCTCTTTACTAGACAGACTAATGCATCTTTTTGCACTACATCTTTGGGTCATTGCAATATAATGGGTTTCAGAAATTTCATCGTATTAGATATGGAATTAACATCTGATGAAATGATGGACAACGCTTTCGATTTTGAAGTGATCGGAGTTAGATTCTTTCAAAATCCATTGTATCAAATTGTTCACGCCTACATCCCAACAACAGAAGAGGGTTACAACTTTATTTCCTGCAGCATCCTGGATAAGGAATACTACTACTTTGTAGGATATTTTCGTCCTTATCAATTGGAATCCTGGCTGGGAATAATTATTTCTTGCACTTCCGTTATCGGTTTCATAGTTGCCGTTCTCTATTTAAAAGAAGGCGCATGTTTCTCATTCCCCGTTATTCTAATATATGCCGACATTCTGGAGATTAGTTATTCACTGAATAACAAATGGGATAAACTTGTGTGGCTAAAGTTGGTTATTGGTCCATTTCTATTGATGTTCATTGTATTGACAAATGCCTACAAAGGAATCGTCGTCTCAGATGTTATTAATGAACCCCCGGTTACAAGGTTTCAGTCAATACGGGATTTGGTGAAATATAACAATTCTTTTGCAACAAAACCAACACTTATGCATGATAACCAACGTCAAATTTCTTTCTTCCGACAATATGCAATAATGGCATTAATGGAATGCTGCCAGCAAGCTAAACATTTTGCCTTTTTATCCACCTGCATCAACAACAAGGCAGAATTGACGAACATGCGTGAATTGACGCAAGCCCGAGGAAAAATTATAATTGACTCCCAAACACTCGAGAAATATTCACTTCTCCTTCTGAACAATAATGTCTGTTTTAATGAAGACAACAAAGGTAAACAATTTAATGATATTATACATCAAAAGGTTAACAATTCAGTACTTCCTTCTCTTGAAAAGCAGCTAATAGAGACTCTTGAAAAGAAAACGATACTGAATCCTGGATTTCCTCATGTCAGCCAACAGGAATGGATTTCCCAATGCAACAATTCAATGTACATCGACAAACAAAGTAAACTTTTCTGGTTTACAAACGATTCTCATTGGAATTACAAGAAGGGAATTCATCCAAAAAATAAATTGTACATGGGAACTTATGAGAATGCGGTATTTTTAAAAACTGCCGGAATTGTTCTAAGAGACTCGTCTAATCAAATAGTAGTTTCCTACTTCCGCAATCGATTATTCCACATTGATCAATCAGGAATGTATCACAAATGGAAAGCACATTATGAAACATATGCGAAGAGAGAATATAGACAATGCAGACGTTGTATGGACAGAATGCCCCTGAAACCTATCTCATTCGAAAAGTCTAACATTGTAACAATATTTTACATCTGCATTATCTGGGGGATTTGCACGTCTTGTGCGTTTTTGTTCGAAAATCAAAAATTCTTGCGAAATAAAATAATAAGTGTATATACAACGGTTAAATATATAAGCTTAAAACCAAAAGCATTGGTCTTTGCACTGCACAATGCACTAAGTCGTGTACGCAGAACATGTAAAAACATTGTATGTGTGTAACAAAAAAGTCATATAATTACTAGAAGACGTACAAGGAGAAATAAAAAACCCAATTAAAAGAGTTGATAAAATAGCAGATGGGCAAAGTGAGAGTTTCAAATTGAAGAAAGCTTTATAAATTGGATTCTAATATCTGAAATCGAAATAGCTATTACTAAAGTTTTATTTATAATCAAGTTTGTTTAATTTTTACCTTTACATTATTGCATTTTGAATTCCTAAACTGCGCCCGAAAATATTAAAGTTGTACATTATTTAATTAAAGTGACGACGTATGGTGAAAAATATTCCATCGAAACCTTGGTTTTGCATTCTGTCCAACCGCCAGTAGTTGGAGGAGGCACTTCTGAATAAAAACTTAAAAATGAAATAAACATTAAATGTGCAAAAATGATAATATTTATGAATAAATGATTTTATTTTTAATCTTTTTTAGATTTAAAAAAATATTTTGAATTTTTTGTTTGGATTGCTACAAAACCTCAAAAATAATTTAATTATTTAATATTTTTCAAAAGGAAGGTAAAAATTAAACTAGTAGGTGTTTACATATATGTACTAAGTCTTGTATGCAGAACATGTAAAAACACTGTATTGGTAAAACAAGAAAGTAATACATTTACAAGGCGTACAAGGAGAAATAAAGAGAGTTGATCAGGTAGCAGAGGGGTGCAAAGATAAGAGTCTCAAATTCAAAGCTATATAATTTGAATAGTAATACCTGAAATAGAAATTACTATTACCACAGTTTATTTATATTTATAAGGGTATACGAATTTGTTTAGCTTTTAACTTTACATTATGACATTTTGAATTCCTGAACTGCACCCGAAAATATTAAGGTTGTACTATGCAATGTGAATATTTTGTCTCCACGCAGGTGTCGCAGTTTCCTCAAATTGTATTCCGGCAGATAAGATTCGTTCAAATCTTTACTCCAGATTGATTACACAACTAAACTTATATATGTAATCTTTAATGTTACATTGCATTGGTACTTGTGTTGAGGTTTTGTTTTCCTAAAGCACTTAGTATTCAATATTACTGCTATCTTTACTTTTCTCACATTGCTTCGCAACCTCCACTATTCCTTCATTAACCTCCTCTTCGGGTTGTGCGTTGTGTGAGCCTGCGTCCTAAAGAACCACCTCAAATAAGTTGTATTTTTTAAGCCTCACAACGATTTTTTAAATGATTGATTGATCTGTTTTACGTTTAGTTTATACTCCAAGAAAAATTAAGTGAAATTAGTAATTAGTAAAAATTTTCACTTTTTGGATTTATAGTTTCAAGATTCAGGAAGTTAATTTTTCGTTCAAGTGAAGATCTTCACTTTTCTCATTATTGAAATAGTACAATAACTCGAAAAGTGAAAAACTTCACTTTTTATTTTGCAATCGTTAATAAGTTTTAAGTATAATAGGATAATAAAATTGTGAGAAAAAGCAAAAGAAAGAGCAACCGATTTTCTGGTCGAAGCAAGCTTGTTGTTGATTTAAAGTATATTTATACACAATGTAATCTTTTTACGGTACTTGAAAGGAAAATATTGCACTTGATTAAGTTGGTAATGAAAAGTGTTGCCTTTGGTGGGTATGTAGGTACAGAGGGCTGGTTTGATATTAGCAACAAGGCTAATGAGAAAAGAAGTTTTCCATTATGCAAGGTTATGAATTGTGGAACAGCCTTTATCAGGAATTCAGTGCA
>JAQFYC010006295.1:0-12455 GCA_034694165.1 Tomocerus mixtus | reverse complement strand
CTTCCCGACGGTCCTTGAGCCATTTCATTCCTGGATCACAAAAAATGGGATTTCTGCGGAACTCCAACACATTTCCAGAATTTATCTCCAGGATATTCTCAAACCGGTCTTCTCTCACTGTTCTAAACTGAGTATTCTCCAAAATTAATGAGAATGCCCGGCCTGAGTTGGAAATCCCGCCGGAAAGAGGGAAACTCTCGCCTGTGAGATTGTTATACCCAAGATTTATATCCAGGACCGAGTCAGGAGCATAAGGGTCATCGATCAGAAAAGCATCCTCCCCAACTTCCACTATTCTATTATTGTCCATCTAGATTACGCCAACCCTACTCAGTCCCCTAAATTGCCCACCCCCTAAAACTTGGATATTATTGTCATTTAAATATAGAATAAAAACCCGTGACATTTCAGAGAACCCCGGAAGGAATTCTTGACCCAAAGAGCCCGTTAATTTGTTCCCACGCAAAGCGAGCTCGTAAATCCCGCTTTTTGAGAAGTAGCTGAGCATAGCTTGGAGCCCTTCATCTTGGAAATTGTTGTAGTCCCATCTTAGAGTCCCTGGTCGGATGTGATCCCAGTCCGTTGAATTCAAGTCTGGACCGACGACTCTGGAGAGGTTGGAGTTGTTTTCAAAAAACATATTGGTGATGGTTCCTCCTTCAAATGGGGTCAAGTCCTCCTCCACTAGATTTGTAAACCTTAAACCAAACTGGTATAAAACCAATGCCCCATTGTTTTCTCTTCGTACAGCGGTGAGTACTCTATTCAAGACGTCTTGGCTTATATCTGGACCAGTGCAATCCAACCAACTATACTCATCAATCAGCAGGTCACAAGTACAAGGTGACACTTCTGTGACATTTGGGCAGACGAACGCTGTAAGTGAAAAATACAAGAAATTAATATAAATATGACATATCGTCGCCCAATATAAGTATAATATAATTAATTGATGCATATTATGCATTAATCAATATGGTGGAAAATACAATTAGTTTAATGTACAATACAATATATTATAGTACATGACAATATCCAAAATATTTAAAATTTTTGAGGAGAGAGGACATTAATCCGAACCAGCCCTAACAAAAAACTATTCCAAAAAACCAGAGTGACTGTATTGTGGAAAATTATATTTGGTTGATTAATAAACCTTAAAACTCGATACCGTTAGCTGTAGGTGTTATTGAAAGAGATCCCATGGCCATGATGAATGCAATCTGAGTCAATATTCCAACTTCGCATTGTTTTGACATTTTAAGATTAAAAGCCTTTCCGCCTTGTATAGGTTAGGTATTTATAAGATCTTTTAAAATTCGATTTCTAAATAATATTTGATTATTCCTTTCAATTTGTATTTAAGTAGTTAAATTAAAAATGTTTAGTGTAGTAACTGGCGACAGAAAGTGAATATTAAAACTTATTTAATAACTTAAATATTATTATCTTCAACTGTGCTTTTTAGATTCAACTTGCATCAAATAAAGGAAAGTGCTTTAATAGTTTGTGTTGTTAACATAATGGAACGTAAATTAAATGTGCCGTTATCTTAATTAATGTTATCCGATGATGACATTGAGGATGAGGACATTCCAGTCCAGACTGAATACACCAAACCTGTTTTTTATATCTATCATTTAATTTTACAAAGATAACACCGTCAGTCATTACCAGACATGGATAAGGGCTCGGATCGGATATCCAATTTTTTTGGTGTGCATTGCAATTAAATTATTTTTCCTTCTTTGAGAATCAAACTATGTACATTACATGTATTAGTTTAATAAGCGTTCGAAATATTCAATTGTTAAAGATAAGCAACGCGTGAAAAGCATAATTAGCACCTCATCTCATCAGCACCCTTGTTTGTTGGTAAATAATAAACGCATAAACTGATTGTCATTTGTTTCAATTAATTTCCATATCTTCACTTGTCACAAGTATTTTGAATGAAAACTGAAATTAATGCATGACTTACACCTTTAAAAGTTATAACCATTTCGCAATGTAATTTTATTGGAGAATATAGGTACATGTAACATATAAATATTTTATTAATATCGTTGATCAAAGCTTATTTGAACTTCAACCATCGACGAGACAACCAGTGAGTGCAGTTTCTCCAGAACTAGGTACTACAATATGGATTAAGGCTTCATGTATTTATATGACGTTAACCATCGATCCAACTTCAACATGACAAATAAATAATAATGAATTAAGGAGGTATGTACTAGTATGGTTGTAGGTATTATAAAACCTACGTCAATTTACTATTCAGAACTGTCAAAGTCAGTTTACAAGTGGTATAGATATAAACGTTTATATATAGATTACATATTTCAACGGAATAAATACATAAATATATAATGTAATGCTGAGCAAAGATTGTTCATTCCGACTTGTGTGACATAGCACCAATAACATCCAATAAATTACAATAACATGAAAGGCTATAGCTGACAGAGTGCCAAGAATTTTAAATTTTCAAAATGAATTCTGCAATTATTCTTTTATTCCTGCTGTCAATTTTTGCAAAAGAGAATGACGCTCAATCTCAAAATAACTGTGATAAATATTGCGACAGGTAATACGTTTACTCTAAGGAATATTAGCCAACATTATAAGTCGAATTAAAATACCTAAACAAAATTAAAACTAATGTAATGGTATTATTTCTTTCAAAAATTAGAAATTGTGAAGACTATTATTACACATCTCAAGAATATCAGCAATGCATTCAAGCACACAAGGACTATAGTTGTGACGCGAATGATAAGTATGGCGTTTATATTTCTTTCTCTCTAAATGTAGAAAAGTGTGTCAATTCATTTTTGAATTTCTGTTATTTAAATCTTTTAGTACGCTCACCTATGTAGCTATTGTCGCAGGGGCTTCCATAGCATGTGGACTTGCCGTATGCATTATACTGACAGCAATTTCCGATGTGAAAAACCTAAGTAAGAAATTATATCTTTACACATTCTAATGTCTAATTTTAATTTCATCAACATCAATAAACGTAGGTACATGAAATCTATATTTAAACTACATAAATATTACTATATAGCACTAACTGTTATTATTTTATAGCATTGGGAATAATAATGTTTAGTGCAAATATTTTTAATAATCTTCAATAAAGGAAATAGCAGGGGCCCAGTGCAACCGAATGTGACAATTACCAGTGCTCCTGCTCACCCCCCATCAGAAGTGTAATTATTTTTTCCAATACCTAAATTAAAAATGTAAACATAACAATATATGAGTAAATTATATCCAACTTCTACTCTCTAACCAGTTGTACTGTAAAATAAATATTTTAGATGTTCTGTGGGCACGACACAAGAGATTTACAGCACTGAATTTTCAAATTCCGAAACCCCACTGCCTGATTATGGTAAACTAACATCATATTGTATTGTATTGTACTGCCTATACGTATATAAGTATACATATAATTAATTTGCTCATCTAACGAGGGAACGTTCTCAAGTGTAACGTTCAGATTGGCCCGATATTCTCAAAACTCCTTCCTATGGGACCACTAACCTTGATTTGAATAGTGGTTGCGGAGGAAATTCAAGTTTCCCCATTTTAGGGGTCATCAAAGGTTAAATTTGACCAAAATGTACTATTTTTACACATATTTCAATTTTTCTCGGGGACAAATAATTTTGTATCACTATAGTTCATATTCACAATTCATCAGGATAACATAGCAGACTTTCCCTGTAAATTTCGTCAAAATTGGTGATGATCGATTTTTCAACTATTTTGGGTCGATCCATCGCCCGAAAAAAATTCCAAAAAGTTGGAAAATCGATCCTCACCGATTTTGACGAAATTTACAGGGAAAGTCTGCTATGTTATCCTGATGAATTGTGAATATGAATTATAGTGATACAAAATTATTTGTCCCGATAAAAATTTAAATATGTGTAAAAATGGTACATTTTGGTCAAATTTGACCTTTGATGACCCCTAAAATGGGGAAACTTGAATTTCCTCCGCAACCACTATTCAAACCAAGGTTAGTGGTCCCATAGGAAGGAGTTTTGAGAATATCGGCCCAATCGGGGCCTTACACCTGAAAACGTTCCCTCGTAAGTGCACACTATGAATGGAATCCAGTTTAAAAACAAGATATGTGGTTTTGGAACTATAAGCTATGTAAATAGTTTACCATTTTAATTTTTTAAGTTTATCGTTTAGTTTTAAGTTGCAGGCAGACGAAATTTTATTTAATAATGGGTTATCTTAACAGTCACTTATCCTTTTATTATATGAACAGAACAACCCCCGAGTTATTATGAAGTTGTCAGAGAAAATTGAATGCAGCTTTGGCTTTTATTACAATGACGGTCAAGTATGATGTGTGATAATAATTTTCCAGATTTCAAGTACAAATAAAAATAACGTGGCCCATTACTGCCGGAGCCAGTATTTTTGGCCACATTGTACAAAAATGCAGTTTAAACATTATATCATTTAAAATATTTTTAATAGAATTTACACTGTAACTAACATGCTTTATAATATATCTAATTTTATGTAATTACCTATAATTTTATCTACATCATGCTTCCTAAATCTTGAACAAGAGTAAAATGATCTCATCTTGTCTGTGTTAAAAACGATAGGCTACAGAAATAATGTAATAAAATATGAACTTGATGGCACTTGAATAAAACAGTAAGCAATCAATTCATCACTTATCCAGATTATTGCATAGTGCGTATTTTCGAAAACAATTAATAGGTACCTAATTGATAATGTTACAAACATAGATATTAATGACGTTAAACACGGTATGTATATACTACATATACTGTGTATGAATGCAATTCTATGCATTGACGTTCAATATTATGACGTTACTTAAGCCTTATGTGTGTCTAAATCCAAACAATACTAATACAATAACTTTTGTCATACACGGTTTTCTTTTTATAGAAACCAATATGTTATGGTATCTCTATTCCAATGTTATGTTTACAGTCTAATTAAGCAAGCATATAGTTGTGGTAGGAATCTAATGTTGTTTAAATGCAGCATTAATATTAAATTATTACCTATTTAAATACTTCCTCTTTTTAATTTGTTGGAAAAGGCAATGAAATGTTAATTTTCAAAACGATCATGGAAATTGCAGTCCAATCAGTAATTATAATTAGTTCTCATCATTATCATGCATGATGTATGTATGTTCATCAATTACTAATTGTTTTATGTATTAATTATATTTGGTTCAGTTTCTGGCCAGTTAGCTTCATCATGTTATTATTGTTTCTAATTTACGCTGGCCTGGTCTTTGATGTCTTTGGTTGATTCCTCTGATGATTTACACCATGAGAGTAAAGATTTTGGAATAAGAGTTTATTATGACATTTAATAAGTTAATTTTGGTTGAACTTGAACTACGATTGCGATTAATAATTTTGTCTGCGTACAAAAGGCTAAAAGGCACTTCATTGAAGTAGCTTCAAGAGAAATAGAACTGTGAATGTGTCAGTTAATTACCTAGTATTTATTTGTCATATTATTTATTCATATCAATGCGAGCATTATACAAGGCACTTAATGCAAATTTACTTAAATGACCAGAGCTACAAATGATTTCATTTAGGTATTGTACATATAATTCCTACTTCAGTTTACTACTCAGAACTGTCCGAATCAGTTTGCCTAGTGTTGACAACGATAAAAACAAATAGTATTTTGCAATCAAATAAATGTATAAATAAATGTAAGGTAAATTATACTGTGTAGAATGCAGTCCCAATTTTAATCAACAATGTAATACTCTTTCCCAAGGAAGTAGCTTGATCTCAATAAATAAATAAATTGTCATGTTGAATAATAAGAGTTGAGTTCATTGAAGTGTACCGTGTGGCATAGCATCAACATCAAATAAATGAAAGCACGAAAGACTATAGCTAACAGAGCTCCAAGAATTTAAATTTTTAAAATGAATTCTCCAATTATACTGTTATTGCACTGTCAATTTTCACAAAAGATGTTGACGCCCAATCTCAAGGTCACTGCAATAAATATTGCAAAAGGTAATACATTTAATCTGAGTTTATATTCCAGACATTCTCCCTAGGAATTCCTAATGGCGGGCCTTGATCCATTTCATATCTGGCTCACGTAGATTTAAGGGCGTGCCAAAACAGAGTTAAAGCCTCCTCTGCATATATCTTAGTAGTTTTTTAAGTTTTTGAATGCTGGACAAGCAGGGTTACCAAACAAGAGATGATAGCTTCGTAGGTATCAAACGTATGTCTGTATTTCAGAGCCCTGAGTGGTCCGTAGTGAATCCCAAAGTATGGCAAACTCTTCAGCGTTTTTCGTTCAATTTTTGTTTTGTCTGTACTTGCTGTCATTCTATTCAAAGTATTTAAAGAGGTTCCCCAGCACATTGACGCAAGCATCAAAAGCGCAGACATGAAAACAAAGCAGGCTGGAATTTCCAAAGCAAATATTGAAAATTCCAAGACGTTCAAAAGGTTTCGTAGCCTTATTACCCAGTAAAGAGCATTGGTAACAAAAAACGAATAAACTAGTACGAATGTGGGAATGAGTATGGAAATTAAACTTTGGTTAAATAAAATGTTAATAATTCGAAGATTGTTATATTCCGTTATTTTGCTTCTGAGCGAAATGGGTTTCTTCCTAAAAATTAAAATAGAACATACTATATTCAGTGAGTAATAACTTTATTAGTTATATTATACTGCTAGTTACTAAAATATATCATATTATTATCTATAGGTACCGTAAGCTGTACATGCGGATGTAATTTCTGATAACGTAGAGCAAAATGTAGTAAACAAAAAATATGACCGAGCAGGAACCAGTGGAAATATACGAGTCTTCTAATATAATCGAAATGGTTGAGAGCAATATATTATCCATCCGATTTGGAAAAATTGCGTCAGAAATAAAATGTTTTCCAGGAAACAATGCAGAGGTTACAAAAATTAGACTTGCGATAATAATTGAGAAATATTTAAAGGTAAACTTAGCCAGATACATCTCCAATGTTAGATAGATTTTTGGACAAGTGACTCTTTCAGATGGTCCTAAAGTATTAAAAAATCTTTGTGAATTTATACAATTTATCAAATGTATATATTTTTAATTTGAACCTAACCTGCAAAAGAACGGCTCGTTTCTTTATATAACTGATTAAAAACAGAAGTCATTTCACTTCCTTTCCAATAAAAACTAAACGTAACAAAGAAACAAATACAGTGGACATTGCCAAAGATCATGGCACACGCAACATCAATGTAAATTATCGTTTGTTGTTGAAAGCACCAAAAGAGTATTGCCATTTCATAAAGTGCAAGTACAAAATGTAGCAAGACTTTTGTTTTGAGTACCACATGACGCAGTTTGGATTCTGACATTGTGAATTTGTCTGTAGATTTATTCCATATAAACGGAAGTGCCCCTACGAAAGATGCTGCGTTTATGTTCTGTCCAACCACGCTTCGTAAATTCTTGGTGACATATAACTGTTCCTCCACTTTATTTTTAAAAATATGATCCAGAAACGTTTTTGTTTGATTTTCTCGCTTTGATTTTCCAAAATTGATCCATCCTCCACATCCAGACTTTAATATGTCCACAACGAGGTATCCCATCTTATTCCTTAAATGAGTAATATTAAATGACTTACAAACTATGCACTGTCACTTTAGTGATTTAATACGAGTTAAAAAAATCGACATTATTCATTATCAAAGTCAATTAAATCTGCTACGAGGAAACAGTAAACCTATTACAATTATTAACACATGCTAACTTCTGCACTATTACATAGTCTAGCAACGAAGTCTCTGAAAAGGCTGAAAATCCAAGGAATATTTTCTGTTGCTCCGTATATTCCTTCTTATATAACAGCGTTATTAATTCATTTCACTAAAATAGTTAAAGCAACAGCAATGACATTGAAAAGGAAATCAATATATATATTGGATGGCTGAGCGTTTTGCCTTCATTCATCGACCTAAGTCAAAAGGGGGATATATACGTATATATCGACTTCTAATTAATGTATATAGTGGATAAACATGGTTGGAATGTACATTATTAATTATATTCTTCATAACCGTCTGTCCTACTGTTTAAAATGTTAAAACGTTAAAATGTCCCGACTTAATAAGTCTTCAACTCAGTAAGAGTTAAGCATTATTTTAGATGTAGTTGACGTGCCATTACGTTTTAAATTGATACTATCATTCTACAGGTACCTAGTCTAGCTAATGCTGATAGTGGAGTCATAAACTATGTATTTAATTCGCATGTTATTTCACTTACTAATGATTAGTTAATATTCAAGTATTTTGCTCACGTCAGAAATAATTTAATTCATGTGAGTTGTGTGATCTTGACATCTAAGTGGGGACGTAAGTAAGTATATGGCATCCCTGAGCTTATATTCCCTGGAAATAGTTAAGCAAACATCTCATACTCTTCGATTGTTTTTGGAATGTTATATATCTTATCAGTTATTTTCACATATTTATTTTCCAGTAAACAGTAATGTCGACGGTCAATCCAACTCAACTTGATAAGCAGCAAAAATTCACCACAAATATATTTAATAAAATAAGTACCCACGGACAGTAAGTATAGTGCCCATACAAGCCTTAAGATTTTGAAATGGTTTATAATAACATCAAATAATGAATGTGTGGCTTTTATTTAGCTATTTCTTTCACGGAGTTGCCTAAAAAGGTGGAAAATCATTCTAAAGAGACCAAAGTATGGAAGGAGTGTAATTCAGTAATAGGTGTGATAGTGTGAAGGACAACATGATACGGGTATAGAAGAAAAATAAATTAATAATGAACTACTTAAATGTCTACAGTTGATATTGATTCATTTAATATTTATACCGTTTTCTGACGCTGGCTCAGTCTGTCCAGTGTCTCTAAGTTTCTCGGCTGCGGCTATGAATAATTTCAACCTTAGTCTCAAGTTTGAGTCTAATTATCTATTCTGAATGGGCACTAGTTATTTTTTTCTTATTTAATTATTAACAGCGCTTTAAGCTGTCGATTTTCTTGAAAAATTTTCTTAGATTAACAGAAAACTACAGTCAATTACGGTTAAAGTGTTTTTTAATGAAGCTATCGATCTGAAACCAATTTTTAATATAGTAAATATGATAAGACTCAAAGAATCAGAAAGAGCTAAGGAAATAGTGTTTCGATCTATTAATTTATATTAATTTTGCTTTTCAATTCGGCCAACTGTGTTCTCCCAACCTTAATTTGGGAGTTTGGTAATTAAGACATTCGGGTACTTTTGCCTGAAACTATAATACAACTCGAACACTATGTAAAGTATGTAATGTGTGAATGAGTCATAATTAAGGCAACAGAAAGTCAACCTTCTCAAAAATTGCACAGGCAAGCAACAATCAATTAAGTGTTGTCATTACACTGCTTTCTAGATTGTGAAACTCCAAAGTTGCCAAATTCATATCATCAGTGGGTGGTGCATTTCCCTCCTTTTGATAGACAAAACAATGAAAAATCATTATCAAACTCTATATTGGATGAGAGCTAACTATAAGCATGCACTTTGTAAATCACAGCGCATTTGTTTTGTAATTGCTACGCGATGTAAATTTCCTAACAAGTAAATATTTTATAACAAAATTTAGTAATTATGTAAAACTACTCATTTCATTTCAAAAGCAATGCCACATAATATGTGTACTTCTATCAACAGAATCACTGGTTTAATTTCCATTCAATATGTCGTTTCTTTTATTTTTATGCCAGTATACATTTTAAAATTGTATTTACGTATTTTGCAATTCTTAAAACTATTTAACAATTTATTTATTTTTATTTATTTATTTATTTATTAGCACAGATATTACCCTCAAAGAGGTTGTTACAATATCAGAAAAATACATTGATATACACAACATTGAACAATTCAATAACCTTACACTAAACCAGAAGCTACATACAATGAACCTTATAATACTTACATAGAGCAGTTTGTTTCACAATGAATCCATCATACGTATAATATATTTTAATTTAAAATATGACTGAAATTTTTTCCTCTCCTTACAGTGTAGTAGTATATTTTAGATTTATCGGCGTCCTACAAGCATTGTGACCAGAAAAGAAATGATGGCTTCATAGGCATCAAACGTATGTTTATATTTCACTGCTTGAAGAGGGCCATAGCGAATTCCAAAGAAAGTTAGGCTTTTAAGCTGTTTGCTGCATAATTTTTCTGTTTGTATGATAGACCTCATTTTTGTCAATGTTTTTACAGAGCTTGCCCAACAAATAGAGGCACACATTAAAATTCCTGTCATCGCAATAACGCAAGCTGCTATTTCAAATGCAAACATTATGTACTCCACAAAAGTGGCGGAGTGTGATAGCCTGATTATCCAGAAGACGCCAATGGTTATGAGAAATCCATACATTACAGTATACACTGGGAGAATGGCCGATGTACAACTTCCATTAAACCGAATGTTGAGTATACGCAAAATATTGTACATTTTTATTTTATTTTGCATGGAAAGTAACCCGTTTCTAAAAATTTAGAAATCGTTTAATATTATAGCATTCATGTAGAAGTGTGAATATTGAAATGTGGGTAATATAATAAACATTTTAATTACCGTAAGGAATGTAATTGAATAAAACATCGTATAACGTAAATTGAGACGTAATTAATGAAGAAAAGTACGGAACAGCAACCGACGACGAAAAAAAATGTTTCAATTGTTATCAACAGCATGAAAGGAAATGCATTTTCAAGCCTTCTTGGAAAAAGAACGTCGGCAATAAAATAATTCCCAGGAAACATGATTGGCATTGCGATTAAAAAGAGCGATGTAGGTGCAGCAGAATAGTGGAACCAGTATTTTATTACGAGGTACTCCAACTTGGCGTACATTTTCTGTCCTTTTATGTTTTCACAATCACCTAAAATATGAAATAACAGTATTAAGTCCCCAAATAATGTCTAAAATGATATTTATTGCATTGAAGTATTAACTTTAGTCAGTCAAAACAAAAATACACCTTCATTTCCGATGCATACTCCATAATTGTACAACTGGTTTAGCAGACTTGCCATTTTTCTTCCATTGACAAATATATTTTGCGTAGTAAAGAAACAAATTAAATTTCCGAAACAATATATCAATGCACATGCCACGTCACTGTATTTAAAACGGGGCTGTCTAAGATACAAAATTATTATGACCATTTCATACGCCGTTAGTAGTAGATGCCAACAAATTCTCATTTTCATCATTATTGTCCGAAATCTTGAATGAGATTCTTCGAATATGAAATCCTTTTTGTTCCACAAAAACAAAGTTGCTCCCAAGAAATATGAGGAGGTCACAATTTTTCCGAATGTGTCTCGCAAAATAATCATCGATTTCACATTTTCCAATTCCCTTTTCCATTGTACAATTTTTGTAGCACGCTTTGGGGTTTCAATTTTATGAGTGACTCTATTCTCCAATAAAAGCTTGGTGTACTGAAACATATTTAAACCACAGATGATGCAGTAAACTATTTGTATGTATTGAATTTACAAGTGATACATTAAATCAGCTGTTCTCCAGACGTAGAGATGATTAGAATTTGTAAAACTTCGTCACAAGATGAGACTAATAGTCTTTTCCGTGTTGTGATGTCTTATATAGCATTTCTACTATTTAAATATTTCACGTACATCAGAATCAATCCGTATAATAGTCCTCTTCGTTCCAATTAAAATATTGCTGCCATAATAAATAGTTGCCCCACTTCCTAATTAAATTGCGAAACGTGATACCCGGAACTCTCGTTAATTAAGAGTGGGCTGTTGATTTCGCAAATGTAATGTTTTCTATATTTCTGCTTCAGCGTTTGATACTATTTTCCCAATATTATTTTCTCAATAAGTTCAAATTGCCTGATGTTGCACTGAGTTTCTTATAACGGCTGTTCTAAAATCTATAAAATTACGTATGAGGAAACTTATTTTCAATTGTAAACTCATGATTCAGGAGGATTTCCTTTCCCTACTGACAGGTGCTAATTTATGACTTGGCCACTCTCATAAAATTTCTTTTAGAATGTAGTTTTCCTTAATAGCTACAGAATTTTGCTACCGATTGTAGCCTCCAATCTGCTTGCAAATAAAATATGAGAGCATTGTATTTAATTGAGTCTGTGGCTGCAATAATAAACTCTGGTAACAGCCAATAAAGCTCATGTCAAGCACTTAACAGTTTGAAATCAGTTAATTGGCATTATACCACGAATTAAAACACCCTCTCATATACATCCAAAATCGGTTTTGTAGTGTGTGCAGCTAAAGAGTGCTACGACTACGACCGGGAGATGCCTGGCATTCATATATGGCGTGTTAAGCCTCATGGTTGTAAACCTAATTGT
>JAQFYC010006294.1:0-12456 GCA_034694165.1 Tomocerus mixtus | reverse complement strand
CATTATATCTAGTGTAAGTTTTACTTCCCTGGGGGGTGCTTGAGCACCAAAAGCACCATGGGCGCTACGCCCTTGGATATTAGACTCCGGTTCTGTTGTCTTAAGACTCTCGGAAAGATCGTCACCAAATAAGAATTCAGTGACTGCCACTTTAGAAGAACAAATTTCGCTAAATTCTGGACTCAAGTGAAATATAATTTCTTTTCGCCTTTTAAGATTTATCTCCTGTAATCCCGCAGCCACCAAAATAGTTCCTTCCGCGATTAATCTAACCAGGCTTTTCAAAAAGTCAGGCGGAATAGAAGATGCATTTTGGGCAAGCTTTTCTATAACCTTTGCTAGTGTGATAACGCCTTGAGTCATTGACCGTTGGACATTTTGGGATTTTATATCCTCAGCCTTGGCCTTAACTGGTAGTTGTGCCCAAATCTCCGGATTGACTTTAGGAACTCCCAACAGTTTTGCGTTGGCAGGCACCTTGAACCTGTCTTCCAATTTGGCAAGAGCGCCTTTCGGTATAATTAAAGATGAATATACTATCTTTTGAAAGACTGTTGCGATAGTATTCATTATATCTGGGCCATATTCAGTGCTTTTTTTCAATATTTCAGGTATGTCCGAGTCTGTCTGCGCAGTTTCTCCTTGCACAAAAAAATTTTTGTTTTGTATTGGTTAATATGATTGCTTAGATAATATGTGCGGTAAAAATTATTGTTTGCCATTAATTACATTATTTTAGAATATTATTTGTTATTTACTTTCTTCAGTCACCGTTTTTTGTGGCAGTAAATTTGCCGTCAAGGATTCAAGACCGTTATGTAAATTTGCATCCATCTCTTCTGGTGGTTCATCGTCGTAATTATTAGTGACTGGGCGTTCACCTTCCGGCAAATCCGGTATGCTGGAGAAAGATAGATAGAGAAAGACTTGATGCAATAGCGATGATCCTTCATGTTCTTTACCTTTGGTGAACCGATCTTTTCCCGCATCTTTCTCGCCTATTTTTGTACCGCCAAGTCCTGTTTTATTCGTAGACATTCTGCAAATACAAAATGTTTTTTTTATCCCCATTTTGTGAGTGGTCGAGCCCTATTTTGGTTCTTGTGACTTCTTTCGAAACCAAAATAGGGAACCAACCGTCTATTATAATAATAATTGATAATTATCAATCTATGTATTTTTTCAGCTGATTTGTAACATCTGGTCTGCTTCCCCGTCCCCCCAATTCATAGTTTAGTAAATATATACCTGGTAATTAAAGGTAAAGTCCAGTTCCTTGTTATTGTTTGTTTCAAAACTCTAGTCTTAAATTTTTAAAATGCACTCGCAAAAGTTTACCGATAATTTTTACACTGAAATTCTCTCACTAACAAGTTAGTTATTGCATTAAGACGTATAAGAAGACGAAGAATGTGCAACAGCTGCTGTACTTGCCTTTAACGTTTGGCATCTAAAATTTTATATCGTTATTAAAATACACTATGCAAAGGGCAATGCTAATAAACATGATAATAATATGTATACTACTGAAAGTAAAAATGTACTCACAACTTAAATTGGCTAATAGTTTCCAAAAATGTTAATAATTAGGAAAAATTATAATGTTGGGGCTTATTAGTTCCTTGACTTTATATTATAGCCATTATGGCTTCATGTTTGAAATTAGAACTGAACATGAATGAAATGAAAAAGTAATGCGCGAGAAGGGTTTCTTACTCTCAGACGGGCTTTATTATAGTAGGATGGCAAAAATGGTGAAACATTATTTCATAATTAAGTTTACTGCATTTCAAATAAACCATGGCAATAGGTCTCCAACTGTATCGGCAGTGGAATGGGGCTGTGGACGGGTTTTGTTGATCAAGATAGTTTAAATAGCATATTAGTGACATTTAGTACTAAATTACCACAAAATCTCAAATTTCCCTATGTATGGAGTAATTTTAAATTCATATTTATTTTCCTTACGTCAACACCTTTACAACGATGCCCCGTTTGTCATGTTTCTATGTGAAAAATAAGTGGGCGTAGCCAGAAATCTCTTGGGGTGTGAGGGTGTGGCCAATTTAATCCAAAAACACTGACAAAATTACTTTAAACCCCTTTCGAATTCTGGAGACAATTCAAAAAAGTTGACTCGCTCAAAGGTTAGAGGTTAAACGGACAGACAGCATGTACGAACCCATACTGTATCGTGCCTATACAGAATAAACCATGGCAATGCGTGTCCAACTATGTTGGCGGTGGACATGTGCTGTATACATGCGCAGTGGACGAGTTTTGTTGATGAAAATAGTTTAAATGGTATATTAGATACAATTATTTGAAGCTCTATGTGCATTGTTAGGCATTTATAACTAAATCTCCGCAAAATCTCACATTACCCCATGTATGGGGTAAATTGAGATTCATATTTGAATTCTTTACGCCAACACCTTTAAAACTGCGATGTTTGTATTTAAAAAATTAATGGGCATGGCCAGGACTCCATGTGTGTAATTGAGCGAACCTTGCGAACACTCAATCTCTTCAATAGCTCCTTCTTCTCGTAGCCTTTCCTAACTGTACTAAAGTTCTTATGATTATCGAAGGACCAGCTTTAAGCACCAAACTTGTATGAAACTTAAAACAATCTTTTCTAGCTTATGCTGACTGCACAAGGTTCTTTTTCTTTTCTTTGAGATAACAACTGGATGATTCCTAAGACTATAATATTATGTGTACCTGACCTAGTATGCTGGATATAGCTGATCCAAACAAGAAATCTTCAAAAATTCAACGCTGTGAATATTTGTCTTAAATTAGATTTATTTTAGGGTTACTTACACACAAAAATTACACGTCTACACTCGACGGAATCCAAGTTGGAACTGATCTCTCATTCTTACAAAACATCTCATACATACTATTTTTTCAAATTAATTCAATTCATTCTTAGCCTATAATTACTTTTTCTTATATTAATCTTAATATCTGTAACAATTAAATTGGCTTATTTCTACATCTTATTACTTAAATTCTACAAATATAAATATAATAATTACTATTTATATTCTTATACTTACATACTAGATCTTAACTTATTCACTATCACTAGAAGTATAAATATCACTATTTATTTTAATATTCAATATTTATACTTTTATACTTACATACTAGAACTTAACAACTAGAATCACTTATCATATTAATATAAATATAAATATTAATATCTTATTCATATAATTAATACTTACTTGCTAGTCTACGAACTTAACAATAAATAAGAATCACTATAAATATAAATATTTGATTCTTATATTCTTATTCTTACAAACTAGATCTTACAAATTATAACTAAAATATAAGTATCACTATAAATATTAATATTTGATATTTATAAATTTATACTTACAAACTAGATCTTAATTTAAACAATAAGAATCACTATAAATATAAATATCTATAATTTATAGTTGATAATTAATCTTATTCTAACCTAAATCTTAACATTAAACTTTGGCTTGCTCTTCGAGCGGCAACAATGTGGGTGTAGCCAAGTTGGTCCAAAAACACTAACGTATTACTTTTGATCTAATATTTCATATTTCTGAAAACAATTAAAAAAATTCACCATTGTAGTGAAGTTCAATTTTCGTCAATTTGAGTCGAAAAATGTAACATTTGGGTTTTTTAAAATTTACAAGATAACCGTATTCCTTAGACATGATACTAAAAATGCAATGCAAAAGCTCCTATTTAAATGAGCCATATTATTATGGGTAAGCTCGATTTAATAGGTAGATAAGATTATACAAACGTTTTTAAACAATGTTTACAGTCAGATACAATGCGAAATGAATTTTAAGTAGTCAACGGAACATTAATCAAATTGAAAAAAAATCATTGTTAATTAAATTTACAGAATATTTTAAGGTTTAGATGCAGTTGCGAAACACTGGAATCAGGATATGTCTTGAACAGAACATCCACTCTGCTCTTAATGGTTTCTAAACCCAATCAGATTTTTACACATATTTTAAACGCCAACGTGTTCTCCCTTTCCAACTATTTTACCTTCCAAAGTTTATGCAATGCTTTCTTTCAACTGCCTTGATACATTGTTTTCTTTGTCACTAGATGACACTTGAATGTTCATCGTTTTTTCAATGACTTTCAGCTACACTGTTTAAAATAGATTGTTTGAGATTCCTTCTGCAATCTCTGTCGCCATGCAATATCTGTACGCAACATTAACATTATTATATTCAAAGTCAACGTGATTTCTTTTATGCCTTTCTTTGACAACGATATTACTATAAATTGTTTTCTTTTTATGTAAATAAAATCTTTATTACTTTTAATAAATTATGCGAGACTACTTTCATATATATCATATCTCAAACATACTAATAATGCACACATAAATAGAAAACCAGAGAACAATTGATCAAAATATTAAACGGCATCTACAAAACACTCCGGCCACTGTTGCCGAGCCAAGAAAAGTGAGGCAGCTTCAAAACTTTTGAGAAACTGGGCAAATATAAAAGTCTCAAGTTGTTTAGTCCAATGAGATGGTCCTACGAGATTAACCCTTCAAATTTATAATACCATTTCCTATTCAGATGTGAAACTGATCTACAAATGCTTTGTATATTTATGTCTCACAACGTACCAAGTGCAGAAGAGTTAAATGCATGCAGTAAAAAGAGTAAAAACAAGAGAGCTAACCAAATTAGAAGATCTTGTAGATGTGTGATAATTAATTAACCAAAAGTAAAATAAAAAGATGTTATAGAAATGTACGCAAGGTATTTTTAAATAATCCAATACAAAATAGTGGTACATAACAAATCTGAGCTAAGCAATTTCACTAAAGTACACGTTTTAATAATAAAAATTGTTGAAATGGCATTAATTGAAATAGCCAATTAATATTTCAATGCGTTCTTTAGTTATCCTATGTGCTATAACCATCGGAAAAAGGGCTGTCATCTAATTATTTCTCAACTTCACAAACAATACAAATTAATTATATCTGTAGGTCTCAGCAGGTCTCTTCATAAATAATGTTTGGATAGTATTTGCACTTTCTGTTACTATCTGATGATAATATCTCAACTGAAATAAAAATGCCACATTTCCAAAATGCTTATATACTGTGTACTTGTAAACCTACTAAATTGGTCTATTTTGTTTGTATTTATATAGATATTATCATTATTAAGCGGAATGAATTCCCGATAATAACCAATTAATTTACGAAGCAAGCAAAACTGACAAAATAAAAACGTAGTTTCCTATACTTATTCAGTCTTTATTAGTTAAACTAAACATGGTTATTCCGCAGTTACCATTAGCATACTATACTTAATAAAAAATCGTTTCCTACAAAAATCCATACGTTGTGTAAGATTCAAGATATATTTGCACTTACTGTGTACTGTAGTTATTTGCATAAAATCCAAAAAATATTGACATACTGAGCTAACTATTAGGTATTATTGTTGTGCTATATCTACATAGTTTAGCAACTTCTGCGAAATATTTAGTTTTCTTTTCTGATTGAGAAGCTTACGAATAGGCAACATAACAAATATAGAATGCTATTATTACACAGAAAGGAAAAATAAATGTAATGGAAAAAGTAAAGTAAACTAGGAACAATAATCCTTCTACTATCAATTCAGTTGGTTTGAAGATCACATAACTACTTTTACCTCGTTGGTGTGCGTACCAGTAGTTATAATAATCCCCCCAATGTAAATGTTGATAAAATATATTAAATTAAAATTAAACAGAATTCAAAAAATTATTAATATTTGTAATTGCGTTTTCTTTAGAACCTTACACGCTAATTCTGGAAACAGAATTTAAAACGGTACTGACAGACACAGGCAGGTTGACAGACATACAGAGTGTTTCTATAAAGTTAGCCATAATAACTAAATACAAACAGTGTCCAGAATGAACGTCGTAGCCAGAATGTTCAAGTACTGTATTTCAATTCGACCTTGTCTTGCAAAAAACAAACTGCATGCGTTATTTCAATCAATGTTAATTAATTCTCAAGACAAAGAAGGTTTCCAATGGATTGGTTTCTATGTTAATGTCGGATATTTGTTTGGATTATTGCCATTTTATTGGGACAATTCCAACAAAAAGTTCTCATATGCAAACTTTCAAAAAGTTCTTAAAATCGCACAAGCTCTTAATTTGCTCTTCCTTCTATTTGAAACATTTGTGTTGTACAAGGACATCAAAAAAGCGTCCATAAATGATATATCTAAAGAGCTATTTCTCAAACTTTATCACATTGTAATATACATATGTTATACCACGTGCCTGTTAGAAGTCCAAATGAGGGAACAGGAAATAGTCGGAGTCCTCAACAATTTACATTTACAATGGAAGCATGAAAATAGTAAGACACTTTTGATTGTTAATTGCAGTTATTTTGTATTTTGCTATATTATTTTTTCTTTTTAAGGTGGAATACTGAAACTGTCAACAACCGTTTTTGAAAGGAGACTGAAAAACTCGCTATTCAAATTTATGTTACCTACAGCATTCACCAATGCAGTTTCCATTGCAATAATAATGAAAACAGCTCTAAGGGGAAACCATGTTTTCGCTGATTTCATATTTCCCGAAAGGAATAATTTTGTGGTTGCTCATTATGCCCTACTGGGTTTACAGATCGGGAATGATATCACAATGACGTACACAGGTGCCATTAGCTACGTCTACATTACAATATACCAAATTATGGATTTCTATTCGCATAAACACAACAGGTAATACAATTTATAAGAATACTTACCAAAATAAGGGATAATATTATGTTGATTGATTAATAAATAGTGTCCATGGTCAATTGGGTTTTATTCCAATATATTAATTACATAAATAGTTAAAATCTTCAATGTCCTTTGAAGAATATGAAACAAACATTTAACATTTTTGAATCAATAATTAATTTGCTAAGGTATGAGTACCCCATGGTTTGCAAAACAATGCTCATAACAACAAAATTGTCATTTACCCTTCACAGTTTACCCAACGGCAACCTGGAATGCAAAATATCATTGTACAACAGTTTAAGGATATTAAACACAATGTTTAATGGAAGTAAAATTTCAATTTATTTTCCCATTATCGCAACCGTGTTGTCATTTCCGATGATTTTTGGACTGTTTTGCTCCATTCGTCTTTATAATGTACTGTCTGATATGTATATCCTGCTATTAATAATCAGTGTTGTAGCATTTAGTACTACTCTGACTTCTTTACTGATTGGGTTTGCGATGTGCTGGAAAACTTCCAATTGTTCGCTAACAAGACTGAAATCGGAGCATCTAAAACCGGAGGATCATATCAACAGAAGAAGATTGAGGGCCCTAAGAGCGTATGGAATACAACTCGGTCCAATTAGAGCGGTTAAGTATGAAAGAATATTTGACTTCTATGAAAGAATGCTCAATTGCTTGGTTACTCTGCTAGTGATGAACAAATAGTACATAAAATATAATTGGAAGGAACACTAATACACAATTTAGAATTAGACATTTTTAGAATTGACATCGTTAGTTTACCAAAAGTAAAATGCAAATATGTAGTAGAAAGTAGAAATGTATGTAACGTATTTTTAAATAAACCATTAAAAAATTGACATAACGAATGGTTGATCTAAGCAATGCCACTGAAGTACCAGAGTTGCTAATAAAAATAGTTTAAATGACATATTAGAAGCATGTAGTACTGAATTCTTGCATATCACCGACAAGCAGACGGACATACAGACAGGCGTTACTTAGCTTACTTACTATATCTTGAGTACTTTTTCAATACTTAAAGCACAATTTAAGTTTACCTAACACAAAGAATAACCATGCATCCGATTTCTTCCGACTTTGCGACTGTCTGTCGCGGGAAGGAAGGTCCGAGGGGCCGCGACTTTCCTATTCTTTCCTTTTCTTATATGGTAATTCAATAGGGTCGCGGGAAGGAAGGAAGTTTTTTGCACTTCCCGGTCGCGGGAAGCTCAGAAGAAATCGGATGCATGAGAATAACTATTTTACCAGGCTTGCGTGCCAATAAAAGCCATACTTCCAAAATCAATTTTATTAGCGAGGCCAGTGCCAGTACAAATATATAGATTAACTATCTCAATATTATGTCCAGCAAAGAGACTTAAAAATTAATGTATACGCAGCAAGCAACCCATTTAATTGAAAGGTAGTACAGAATTTAGTTCATTGCGAAGCGAATTCAAATTGCAGCCAGCTTTTGCATGAATTCTGTTCTAATTATGTCGTGGAAAAAACATATTCAATATTTATCCACAAAATTTATTAAAAAGTTGAAGAATGGCGTTATTTCTTCAATAAATAATTCTGAACTGAAAAAGAGTAGCGTGCAATGGATTGGGACTCCGTAAAGTTGTGGCCCTTTCGATGGGATAACAACAAAAGAAGATTTACCATCTCAAAACCAATAAAAATAGCAAAAGTGTTATATTTCATTTCTGGCATCCTTCTTATTCGTGCAATACATATTACAATTTAAATCCGAGATAAACAACTCCCAGATGAGGGTTTCGTTATTGTGAATTCATATTTACCCGGATGAATTCTCTTAGATGGCAATAATAGGATACATAATTCCTAGATAAAATTATATATTGTCGTTTGTAAATCTGAAGTGATATATTTAAAGTTTCTGGTGGAATAATCTTACTTTTGTAATATTCCCAACTTTCCCGGATGAAACGGTTAATTTCTTGGACACAAAAACTGTGAAAGTTAACCATAGTGAGAATGTTGTTGGGAAAAGTTATAATGCACAACCTTTCCAATTCCCATTGAAACTTTTCCAATCATCGTGGGTGCCCAAACCTTTGAAGTCAAAATTGGAAACTACCGTAACCATGGATGTATTCTCTGTTTCTATGTTAAACACATCTGTTTATTTCGAATGGAAGGCGCCAAATACAACTTTTTTTTGGAGTGTGTAACAGAAACAATCTCTTACCACTCGGTAAGGATTTTTTTCGTAAAACGTCGACATATTTTGAAATTGCCAATTATCCCAGATATTTTCTGCCAGTTGCGAAACCCTGTAAGAATGCGTCATGAAATCCATATCCAGCCGTGTCTCGATTCAAGCCAATCAAATCGTGTCATGTGTTACACGGGAATGCTTTTCTAGTCTTTCTGGAATATTCCTTTGCTTTCTGTTAATATTGGCATGGCTAACAACATGCTGCATCCATATCCATTAAATTTCTTTCTTTCTTTTATTAATCGATGACGATGGCGCCTGAATGTTCAATTATTGTGAATCTTCTCTTGTAATCGAGAACTAGATGGCATGCGTGATAACGTCCATACCTTCTGAAGTAATAATAATATACAGACAACAAATACTAATAATATGCTCAACGTTATTCAACTCCTTGTGAAATATTTCACTATGCAAATAAATAATCAACTTTCTTCACACTTCACAGGGTTAATTAACTAAATGATTTTATTTCACAATTTAAGTTTTAATTTATTACACATTATAGTAATTGTAAAATATTCAGTTCGGTTGATATGAAATTCTGATTATAAGCTTTTTCAGTAGACTATTTAGAATTGTACCATAAAGCCATTTTCATTACAACTTTGCATATTTGTCATATATACATTTGAAACGTTACTAATGCAGTACAGCTTAAAGTGTACCAGTTGTAACATCGAAAAATGCATCACAGGGCACACAATCCCGGTTACAAGAAGCCAACCCGGCACGGATGTCTCAACTTCATTTGAACCCTAATGTCAAATGCTAAGAAAATTTAAAATAAATATCGACAGCGACAGCGATTATAGAGACTCGAATAATTTAAACGGCAATTGGTGATAATGTATTTTATCTTGCATGTTAGGACATTTAGTTGCAATAATATAGATTAATTAGGCACTTAATTTAAGAAATATACCGTGTATTCCCAAAACTGAATTTTCATATAGACATTTGCTTATACTATACTAACTATTTAAAAAACTTACAAATACATAAAATATATTAATAACAAATAAGTACAAGCTAGCTTTATTTTTTCGATACACAATATCAAAATGATTAATATTTATCTTTCCTGTGTTATTGTAAGCTTATAATTTAAGCTATACCATGCTTTAACTTAATTTAAGCTATACCATGACATTACCAGTCAATTAAGTCACTAAGACAATATTAAACAGAAATAATTGTTCCAGGATTAGCTGCTGCAGTGGTGTTTCATAATTTTCGTCACTATAACTGTCTACCACGAAGTAAGAAAACATTGTTGATTTTATATCTTACCCTTTCAACTAAGGGTGAATGGTTCAAAACCACTTACTATTTGCAATTTATATTTTAAATACAAATTGTACAAAATAATCTTTGATGATTTAACTATTTAACAGGATTAAATCAACACTAATGTCAAGTGTAATAATAATAGTTAACTAATATTAAACTGGAAATAGCCACACGATTTAAATCCAAAAAAGTACAAGGGTGACTAAGGTATAAGGAACTGCTAGTTTTTAGTTTAATAATTACATTACTAATATTTCAACGACATAAGCCACATTATACCTTAGAAACTATATGCACCATTTAATATAATAATTAATTATACTTACAGTTGTGAAATAACTTATGTATAGAATAAGGAACCATGTAGATTAATCCGTTTAATCCAATTTGAGGCAATGTTGATTTGGCTACGTAACGTACTGAAAAGTATCCATAATATGAAATATTTAATCCTAAAATGGTCATCGTCTATAGGAAAAACCCGGCCTTCTGCAAAAACAAATATTAAGTAAATATGCACCATTGTCAAAAAATAAATTATTCGAATAGAATTATTCGGGTTAAGCTACCTTTTCAATTTCAAGTGCAATTAGTTAAGGTGAATTGGGGGAAATAGAAATAAAAAGCGATTTAAATTTATAAACCTAACCTACCAATTAAAAACTTTAAATATTATATTTAGTTACTATTGAAGGCAGCTGCACGAGTATTAAAATATAAATTGACACCATAGTTTAAAAAATTACGCGAAGTATGTTTTCTCATATTTAAATGTTTTATTTATTGACAGTTAAATATTAAATTACTAAAATGTCAGGTGAACAAAAAATAGTTAAATAACTCAATTAACCTACCTTAATAGATAAAATATTTCATTTAGTCTTTTATTGTGAATTGAGCTGGTAGAAGTGTTCTGGAAAATCTCTCGGCCATCGTACTGGACTTGAAGTTGAAACTGTCTGTGAATTCAGCATAAGTAGGAAAAGAAGGAATTCTGCGCTGCCGGGCGAGGGTTTTCTACTGAGAATTTATTCTATGATGGTAATAATGGTAAATATTAATCCTTATGTATTATTGCTTTAATAACAGAAAAATAGTATTTATCATGGAAACTATTTCATTTTGAGTTTAATCGATTACATAAATGTTATGCTCAAGCCATACATACACATATTTGTAAAAGTGTTCCTAAAGTCCTGAAGATTTAATTAATTTTAAAAAATTCATGTTTAGATACAAATAATGAATTTGTAAAACTAGTAAATTATTTTATTGTTTTATACTTTCGGTGTAAGTGAATACTTTCAAATATATTGGTAAAAAAAGTGAAGTAAACGTCTAAAAGTATTTTGTGAAAATCCCATACTATTTCCACCCAGGTACTTTTTAGCAAGTTTCGAAACACTGGCTTAAAAATCCTCGACTCCTTCCCCTGTCTGGTTTCTAGCCAATAAGTGGCCAACACGTCTACGTGTTCTTTTCTGAGCTGACAAGTCGACAATTTCTTTCTGGAACTTTATTTACCTTTCATCTCGCTCCTCGTGGTTTATGCCTTAAAGTCTTCCTACAATAAGCCAGACTGTTTATTTTATTGATATGTAGATTGCGCTTGAGTGCATGAAAGTTCTTCAATGATTGTCATGATGCCATCAATAATAAATTAAATATTAATAATATCATTATTCAATTGTCAAATATTTAATGGTCATCCAATCATACAATAAGATATGAAAATTCAGCACTCAAGCACTTCATAATTAGATCATTTAAAACCTTCATAAATGTACTCTGTTTTCACCACCTCATATGTGAGGTAAAATATTTTTTATTATTATTCTGTACGCAATTGCCATTATATTTAATTAGTACCCAGGTCAGGTAGTGACTAAGATAATCTCCCAACTAAATGCATATTGATGCCTACAACCATACTAATGAAATATTGGAAATGTAAAATGAGCACCCCGTACTTTTCTTATTACAAATATTCCCTTAAACTATGGTTCTACTTGTGTATATGTAGGTAGGCAATACACGAACTGTAAAAGATTTTCATAGCTTCTAAATAATCTTGTTAATAATTAACAAAGGTTGGCTGAATTGAAGTGACGCAAATTA
>JAQFYC010006293.1:0-12460 GCA_034694165.1 Tomocerus mixtus | reverse complement strand
TCGTAGGTCCAGATAACAGGCTGCTGGACTTCTTGAAAACCTTCAATTCTTTTTGCACAATGTTCATTGTGAGTCTTGGTCAGTATTTCCAGAAACAGATTTCGTACAACATGCCAATCTCTCTTTTGAAGTAAAATCAGCAAAGTCGTGTTTCTGCTGGATGTAGTTTTTCCACTCAACTGTAAATTGTAATCATTCGTCCATAATAATTATATTTTTTGATTGCAGGTACTGATTTTCAAAAATATTTAATAAACGACAACAAACTAAAATTGCAGAGTCTATTAATAGCTAGGTGTTAGGATAAATGCTACCCCGTACAACTGCCAACAAATAGTGGAGGGGTTTACAATTATACACAAAGTAACAGTTCATATATTTAAAGACCCATTTATAGAAAATGACCTTTTTCCTTACTAGGACACACATAATGTCACCTAATAGGATGGTCTTTATTTCTTTGTATGGTATTCGTATGGGGATATGTCTTTGTATGGTCTTTTTATGGTCTTAGTATGGTCCTAGTAGGGATATAGGTCGTTTTCTATATGGGGTCTTTAAATATGAACTGTCACTTGGTGTGCAACTGTGAACTCCTCCTCCATTTGGTGGCAGTTGTCCGGGGTGCAGTTGTCCGGGGTGCAGTTGTCTGGGGTAGCAGTTCTCTCACCAAAGAGCCATCTTTTGAGTATTTCACTACGTTTCATATATAGAACAATCCTCGGAATGAACATTTGCGTGCCAGCTAAGCCATTCCCACTTCTTCCTCTAAGCCAATGAGCAACAACGTAGGCTAAAATGGGTGTTTCTCATTTTAGCCTACGTTGTTGCTCATTGGCTTGAAGTCAGAAGTGGGCAATGGCTTGGCGACATAAAACCTAACATTAGCCTAGCATTCTATTACTGCTAGGGCACGATACCTAGCGGAAAAAGCTATAACTATTCGGTGGCAGTTCTCTGGACAAGACTCAGGTACCTATAACTATCGATATTGATATAATAGATATAATAGCTATTAAAAATCTAACCCTTTATTTTGATTAATATTTAGCAAATGACCTGTAAAAGTAAGGCTTAAAATGGAAACTAAAAATGAAAAATAACTCACGATTTCCTCTCGTTCGTCATTAGACAGGATTTTCTTTTCAATTAAATGAAGCAACACACTTTCCAAGTTCGTTAAACGATTTGTTAGATAGACAAGGTTGTGTCCGATCTCGTTTTCCATTGCATTGGTTTTCTACTGACGGATAATGTGTAATAAATGTTCAACTTTCTTTCTTCACGATTCAGTACATATGGTATAAGTATAGAATATTCCAAATAGATTCACAATTTGAATCCGTTAAAATGATTTATCAGTTTCGTTTTCTGCAGAAGCGGGTATAGTGACATACACGAGTATGCACTCTATAAAGATTTTAAACACGACTAACGAATGCATCAATTATTTATTATATTAATTAACTACAGAATATATATTAATAGTTTAAAGTAGTAATTGAATTACAGTAAACCATTAAATATATTTGTTGATTTAACAATTATTATCTTTTTTCTTCTTGGTTAGATACCTTGGAGGAAAAAAAGCTTTAATACCACATTTTAAAGTAGATAATGGTTATTATAGGGCTTACCATTGCGTCTCTGTGCGAGTGGGTGGTTCTCAATCTGTGACGTCACGAGAAAACACGTTGGTGCTTTGATGAAATGAAATGCTACTCTTTTACACGTCTCAAATTTTTTAAACGTCATCTAACAGTTAAATGCGTAAACTGGATACGTAAATCACCTCATGATTAAATTCATGAATTTATGGCATTATGAAATGTCATTTAAATTGCTTTTGTACAATTAAGTCAATGGAAAGTCATAAGTTACTGAGAAAAAATGCTATTACACTTAGTTTTGCATTTCCCTTAGTTAGATTTATTTAGTGAACACAATTAAATTAAGAAAATAAATAGGACAAAGTGACTAATTTTTGTGGAGAGCTAAAGATAAAAGTTGTAATCGCTATTACAACGGATGTTCCGTTGATAAGTACAGACTGGCGAGTTGAGTCACAGCCTTAAGTAGGATAAATTAGCAAAGTGATTTTCCTTGCAGTGGATTATTACATCACTGTAATTAAACGAATTAGTCACTAAACTTAAGCACTAAGCTATTGCTCACGGAATGGTTAGCTAGAGTTGCATAAAAATACTATAACAAGAGATTGCACTTGTTGTCTAAGTTGAGCACATACAATAATAAATAATAAAATAAGATAAATGAATAAAAAGCGTTTATTGTCAACTTCTACTATCATCTCTAAAGCACGTTACATTTGTATATTTATTTAAGGAGACAATACCATGACTATTTTACTCCTATTTGCAATTAAAGCAAATCTTTTAAAAATCATTTTAAGATTAAATTTATTGCACATCAGCACATATCCGCTGAATCCTAATTGCGGCATTATGTGTCAGGTAGGAATTTTGAGCTACATTGGATGCGAAATATTTCTCCCGTAATAAATATCAAGGCGTCAAGAATAAAATTGTGTTTCTCAAGCCTGCGCTTTTGTGTACATTGAAATGCATAAAAATGAAATAAAGGGGAAAGTGGTCCAAAGTCGTAATTACATCTAAGGTAATAGGTAATACGATCTATAGTACTTTATAATATTTTATATGCAAAATGGACAATAAACTGTTATAATTATGATTATGAAAAAGATTTGATGGTCTCGGACCTAAATATGGAATATTTTTACTATTGATACGCAAACTATTGGTGATTAATTAATTAAGAAGTTTAGTATGTTGAATTTATTTATTTATTAATTTTCTGTTGTTTGTTAGCATATTAGTGCCAGAAATGAAAAAGCAGGTTCAATTTCTTAATATTGTATGTGTACTAGCTGAAGTCTGCATGTTCAATGCGGATGTAATTTCTTAGACACATGAGTAAAACTAAAGTGGATTGGATAATATACTTTTACAATTTTATTGCAAAACAGATAAAATTTACACAATATATATTTTTTAAACATTTACCTTCCCTACTGTGACTGCTTTGTTCTAATTTTTAAAATGATATAAGTGGCAGTTTTAAAGAAAAGAAATATCGCAGCCATAATGCAAAGCCAATTCGCATAAGAAATATCTTTGTAGTCATAATGAGACAAGACATCTTCCCCAGTGAACGTGCAATTTGTCGAAGACCCGCCGAAGAGACAAGAGCATTGTCCATTTTCAATTGTCCGGGTGCAGTCAAAAGTCAAACCAGTCATTTCGTTGGTCACCAAAAGTTCATATGCATACTTTTGAAAGTCAATCTGATGGAAGGTGACCTTCCAACAGGCGGGAATGTTGGATTTCTGGACAGGGATACAAAGATGAGAACCACAAAAATAAAAAACTTTTCCGCACTCTCCTGAAGACCCATTGAAAAGTATGCAACTGCAGAGAAGAAGATTGTGATGATGAATATAAAGAGAATGGAGACGAGGAAGTTGTACAAGAGAGGATTCGACACCGTAGAAGCCGTTGGCACATTCCCGCATAAAAACGTGTCTCTCCTCCAGGAAATTACCCGTTGCTAAGGAAAAAAGACTGTGGGTATGGAAATTACCCGTTGCCATGACTAAAAATTGGCAGTTCTATGGCGCAGGGACCCATTTTTACGGAGACCCTCCGTTACCATGATTAATAAATCAGCCGGAATTTCAGCGTTGCTGTGGAATCCCCGTTATCATGGGTAAAAATCCCCTTGCATGGGCAGAGTCCATTGTTGGCTAACCAATAATTAATATTTACATACTTATTATTAACTGTAGTAAAACTAATGTAGTACATTTCAGGAAAGGGGGTGGGATCCAAAAGAAATATAACTTCACATACAACAATACAAAACTCGAAGTAGTCCCAGAGTACATATATCTGGGAGTTCCCTTTTCATCATCTGGGTTATTTATTAAGGCAGTAGACTATTTTGTAAAGAAAGCGGCAGTCCAGGTAGGCGTGGTTTGGGGTATACTAGTTAAGTCGAAAATGCAATCTTGGAAATCAAGATTGCATTTATTCGATACAATTTGCCGATCCTCACTTTTGTACTTATGTGCAATATGGGGTTTAAGGTACGAAGAAAAAACAGAGAGGGTACAACTAAAATTTCTCAGAAAACTATTACAATTACCCCGGAACACGCCGGGGTATGCTATAAGACTGGAGTCAGGTAGATATCATACAAGCTGTCAAATTTTCAAACTCGCATTAATGCGATGGTACAGAATATTAAACCTAGATGATACAAGATATGTAAAAGCGGTGTATAATAGTCTGTACTGTGTAGACAAGATAGAAGGAAGTGAACGATACAACTGGGTCTCCCAATTACGACATAAAATAGAGAGTATTGGTTTCCAGGAGGTGTGGGCAGCCCAGTGCCCGGAACTTTTAGCTCAAAATTTGCACAAAATGGTTGAAAAATATAAGCAAATTAAATACGATGAGGATTTTACTAGGTTTTCTATGTCATCTTCCCTATATTTTAATTTCGCTGTTACCGAAAATTGCGCTGAATACCTTAAGATAAAAATTCCTTTAGAAAAAACGCGGTGTATTGGCCAAATTAGACTATCAAATTTCTATTGTAATCGAGTAATTGTTAATAACATTACGTATAGGCTACTCCAAAATGAACTTTGTACGTTGTGTAGAAATGATAAAAAGGAAAAAGAGAATTGGTTTCACTTTTTTGTTAATTGTAATATATACAAAGGTTTACGTGATAAGTACTTAGGCAAACAATTGACAAATCTAGATAAAGATGACTTCTATACTCTATTTGAGTTTGATGCAAATGCTACGGAAAGAGCTCATAATATATATAGCTTTGTAGCGGGTGCCTTTCGCCTAAGGGCCTGGTTCTTGAATGAATAGGGGTGTAGGTATTGCCAAATCGCCATTTCCTCTACTGTCTACATTAAATAATCTTAAGCCTTAGCATATATAAAACTTATAAATTAATTAGGTTAATCTATCTATTTGTTAAATTTAATTAAGAAAGAATTACAAAAAATACTACTACAAATATAATTGCAATTATGTATTTTTCCAATATAAAAAGCTTTTGTGTGTATGGATTTTGAATCTAAGGAAGCACAATAAAGAATTACCTACCTACCTACCTACTTATTATTTATTTATTATGAGTGACGGTCCCTTCGGGCGCTAGCCAGGGTGACCAGACGTACGTGAATGGCACGTACAGTACGTGAATTTCATCAAGTACGTGCGTACGTGTCACGTACAGCAAAAATACGTGAATTTTAAAATGTACTTGAAAAGTTAATAATTGTCAAATAACTTAGTTGTAGAAAAAGAAAGCTAACCAGGTCAATGTCTAACCGGAGAAAACAATTTGAGTGCTAGTGTTCTTTGTGTTTTAAAGGTTAACATAAAATAAAACAGGAGACAACCTTTGGCATGATGCAGACAGCAAATTGAATTATATGGAGTTTTTACCAAATAGAAACTCGTGTATGAAAAACTAATTCGATGCATTGTCGAAAATCAAAACTACAGAAAGGAATGATTACGATTTTAACTAATCATAATCTGATAAACTGATACCGTAATTGCTTAGTATCCGATGTCCTACCAATATTTAGATTGTTGAATATGGAAAAAAGTCTTTCCCAATTTATTTTGCCTTTTAGCCGTCAAACTCAAGGCCGGACCTGGGGCCCGCCCTTCACAAAATTTTCGGCTTACACTAAATATTTTGGGCAAAAATGAACTAAAAATCGCAAAATTTTTAGCGCTCCGCGCAATTTTCTTAAATATGTGTGTCTGGTATTTAATTCGCCTCATAACGTCAACAATTTAGCGCACGATCGGTAATTTGCAGATAAAATAAGCTTCCCTACTGTAAAATTGGGCAAAAACGAACTAAAAATCGCAAAAATTTCGCGCTTCGCGCGATTTTGTTAAATATATGAATATTTTAAGCATATAAGTAGCCTGAATTAGCCTTGGTCAAACTGACACTAAATATAGAAACTTTTAATGCCATTGGGGTTTCAATATTTCTATTACGTTGCCAAATACAACAGTCTGTTTGTTGTTTCACCTGAGACCTGGATTTATCAAATTTTCATGGTCGGGCCACCGAAATTACGGCCCTTAACGATAGGGACAGTTTTATGCAGTATTGTGATGCATATTTTTGGCTTTTGTGGGCGTGGCTTTTGAAATGGAAAGTGTACGTGAATTTGGAAAGGAAAAACTGGTCACCCTGGCGCTAGCCCATAGACCAAATATTTATGTACTTAATAACTTCAGAGATAAAGTTGCAATAAATATATATACTAAATAGTCATATACAGAGTTGCACAGCTAAAACAGGATGGGCGCTTTACATGTAGTTCTATAAAAGCTGCCACAGTGACCTAACTACCGATTAGTAACCCAATATTTTATACACCATTCGAAAGCCCAACTTAATGCAATCCAATTAAACTTGGTTTCATCAAAATCGATTGACATTTAATGGGTCAAAGGTCAGATTGAAAATAAAAAATCGAAAATCGACTTTTTTAACTTTTGTGTATACTTTAGAATAAATTTCATTTTCCGTAGTCCAAAATAGAAAAATTGTCTAGGAGGAAGTTCACTTTTGGATAGAAACTGTTTTAGGCCACAAAAATTTGAAAAATTAACAAAAGTTAAAAAAGTCGATTTTCATTTTTTATTTTCAATCTGACCTCTGACCCATTAACTATCAACCGATTTTGAAACCAAGTTTAATTGGGTTGCATTAAGTTGGGCTTTCGAATGGTGTATAAAATGTTGAGTCACTAATCAGTAGTTGGGTCACTGTGGCAGCTTTTATCAAACTACATGTAATGCGCCCATCCTGTTTTAGCTGTGCAACCCTGTATAATATAATTAATTGGTTCATCCAGATTAGTGTTTCACAGAGTGAACTTCAATAATTTATCAAACTCGTCCCATCTAATACCTTTTCCTCTTTTCCCCTCAAATAAATAACAATCTGATTGTCTGTCGACGTGTTTTGAGAGAATCGAATCGTAATTAACATTCTTGACTGCAATTCTGTGTATTCCTTTCTTCAACAACTCCAGCAGATCTTTTGATGGACATTTAGGATAATAGTAAACGACGAGTTCCTTTGGCTGAAAGTAAGTTAAATATTCTTTCACTTTATGGGCAGATCCATACAGAATGAGTTTCTCTAATTTGAAAGCCCCGACAACAATGGGAAGATGTAATCCTTCTATCCTTATGTGAGTGACACTTTTTGGGATTAAGTCCAAATTTAATTCTTCTGTCGCCCTAATTAAATGAAGGCGAGTCAAATTGATGGAACTGAAATGAGAAAGAAGAGTGTTGGATGTCTGATATAGCTCCAAGTATTTCAAATTGGGTAATTCAATTTGTCCCGCGCAACGAATTTCTTCAGGGGAAGATAAATGGAGCTTTTCTAAAGTTTGTGGAAGACACGAAAGGTCAACCAAAGGAGATTTATATATTGTCATTTCTTTGACTTTAATGTTTGTGTTCTCTGTGAAAGTAAATTCATATAATCTCAAGTCCTTCACAGTCCATTTGGCTTTCTTCCAGTTAATGACTTTGACATCCTTTAAATAAAGATATTCCAAAGAGACAGACTCATCACTCAGGTCAAGGGACATGTTCTCCGTGTATGGACAGTTTAGTGTGAGTTTTTTAATTTTGTGCATGTCCACGAATTCATTGACAGTCACTTCGTCCAATTCCTGTCCATTTCGGAGAAATGAGATATCGTATAATTCCAATTCCTCTATGGACATTCGATTGACAGAATCCAAACTCAATGAACAAAAACTCAAATCCATTTTTTTCGTCTCTCCTTCGAATTTTAAGTCTATTCTATCTCCACTAACTCTAAAGTTATATTTTGGAATGTGAGTGACGGAGAGCATTCTAACAATTTCAGAAATATTCTTTTCTTCAACGAGTTTCCCCAATTCTTCTTTCACTTTATCCAAATCTTCCTGCAGTATCATTTCAGAATTGTTCGTTTTCGTCTCTCCTTTGAGATTCAAATGTTGTTCAATTTTTCCTCTCTCCTCAGAATCTTCCGGTGGCTGAGAATTATCTTTTTGTGGAAACTGCAATTTATAAAATAAATATTATTTGATTAACTAAAAGAATGTATGTAATTTATCTCCATCAACACTAAAGTTATATTTTGGAATGTGAGTGACGGAGAGAATCCTCACAATTTCAGAAATATTCTTTTCTTCAACGAGTTTCCCCAATTCTTCTTTCACTCTAATCAACTCCTCTGCCGTTTTAATTTTCAAATGAATATTCATCTTCTTAATGCCCCAGCCAACACACCACGGAACGACAATAGTCGATAATAATAAAAAAATTGTAAATAGTACTTTTTTGCTTCTCGGTTTCCGTTTCGAAGAATTTATTTCTGGAGATAACTGCAATTAACAAATAAATGTGCCTTGATAACTAAAAAAATCTAAAATCGTTATTAGTAGCTATCGCGTTTTATTTTTTTCTCTCTTACTAATTCCTCAGCTTCATTTCGAATACGGGTGGATTCGTTATTAAAGTGGTCTACGTTTTCTCCATGTCCATGAAATATATCAGTAGGACCATTTATCTGAAAAAATATTATACTATTATTTCAAAGTAAACGAATGACATTTTCTTCAATGAGTTTCCTCAATTTTGTTCACTTTATTCAAATCTTCTAACAGCTTCATTTCCGATTTAGTCTTCGTCTCCCCTTCGAGATTCAAAAGCTGCTCACTTTTGTCTTTCTGCTCCAACTCTTCCTGTTGCTGAGTAATTGTTTTTTGTGGTAACTGAATGAATAAAATATATACTTTTGATTAACTAAAAGAAGGAATGTAATGGACGATTATTTCAGCAACTAAGGCATTACATATTAGGTATTCAGTTCTGAAGATGTCATCGTTATCACTAAAGTAAAAAATAAAATAAAAAACAATTTATTTTATTTTGTTCTTACTATTGTAAGTTCAAGGGACTCACTTTCTCTGGGGAGTGTCTCAGTATGAACAGTTACCTGAAAGTGACAGTCAGAAATATATTTCGGAAGAAACTAACAAAAGTACGAATAATTAAAACTAATTGCACCATTTATTTATTTATGAACTTACATTGACTTTTTCTGGAGAAACATTCATGAATTCAATTGGAAGTGGTTTCCAGCTGCTAACAGGCTGCTGGACTTCTTGAAAAATTCCTTCAATTTTTTTTGCACAATGTACATTGTGAGTCTTTGTCAGTATTTCCAGAAACGGATTTCGGACAACATCCCAATCTCTCTTTTGAAGTAAAATCAGCAAAGTCGTGTTTCTGCTGGATGTAGTTTTTCCACTCAACTGTAAATTGTAAGCATTCGTGCATAATAATTATATTTTTAGATTTCAGGTACTGAATTTCAAATATTTATTAAAAGACAGCTGAAATCTTTGTGGAGCAGAACTTTTTCCTGTGGAGACAATAAACTCTATTTGCAGAACCTATCACTAATTTTGGTACCTATAACTATCGACATTGATATAATAGATACATATAATACCCAACAAACATTTTCGTGTTGGTAAATGTCCGTTTCGGTACCGGCTTTTCCGTGACGGAAACATGCCGATTTGCCCAATTTTTACTTACCCGATCAGTTACGGGATCTAGGTGTAGAAATGGTAACGGTAAGCGCTGTTCTACCATCGATGCCGTTAGCGTACACAAATAACCGACATTGCAGGTATCAAAAAGATGCTGTAACAGTACCGTACCAATAGCTTATTGGTACACATTTTCCACACCAATACAATGCAATGCCTGAATGGTTCGGTGCTATTACCTTTTTCTTGCTGTAAATAAGCATTAAAATTCTTCCACGTGACCAGAAACACAATTTATTCTGATAAAACAAAAATAAACTGGATCATATACAGTCCGAGGCCAAAATTCAGAACACAATTTCACAATGAACAGAATTTCTGAAATCTGACCTGGTATTATCACGACAAAAATTTGCAGCACAATTACCGACAATGAGCTTCATACACTATAATAAAATGTACTAATTTAAAAAAATTTAGCCTCTTGTCAACACTGCAATGTTACAGAATGACACAAGATAAGTACAAAATAATAAAAATCACTGATTTAGATATACAATAGATTTTCTTGTTGGTTATGATATTGTATTTTGTATTTTTGGGACTCGGACTCAAAACCGTGGCACACTATCAACCAACTACAACTGACTGATTAGATTCTGTTGTCCGTTAGGCTAACAAAAGTGTTGGCGCTTTAACTTGTGTAACTTATGCCAGTATGAAAACGGTATTGACCCAGCAATCCAGCATTCATGCGCACATACAATCGCAGTACACCTTACTGATTCTGTACCGGAAAGTCAACGGCAAAAAGGACACTTCCATTTTGTAAATACGTTTACTATAAGCGTGCCTATTCTGTACCGGATAACAAGGTAACCGAAAAAAGGTATATTTCGATGCTGAAACAGCACTCGATAGCCCTGCACTGCAAATGATGGTATTATCGATGCTAAAAATGTGTCTGCTATGTACTGTAAATAAAGATGCCGTAGCAGAGGTATAAAAAGCGCAAAGTACATGTACACGCTATTCCGTAACCGATTTTCCTTTACTTTTCGTCACGAAAACGTTACCCCTGTCTGCAAATCCGGAAGAAAAACAGCATCTGTGTTTGTTGGGTAGCTAGTAAAAATGAAAGCCTTTATTTTGATTAATAGCAAATGCCCTCTAAAAGCAAGGAAATTAAAAATTGAAACTAACAACTGAAAAATAACTCACGATTTCCTCTCGTTCGTCATTGGACAGGATTTTGCTTTCAATTAAATGTAACAACACACTTTCCAAGTTCGTTAAACGATTTGCTAAATAAACAAGGTTGCTCCCGATCTCGTTTTCCATTGCATTGGTTTTATACTGACGGATAATGTTCAACTTTCCTCCTTCAGGATTCAGTTTATGGTATAAATATTAGAATGTCCTAAATAGATTCACAATTTGAATCCGTTAAAATAATTTATCAATTTTGTTTTCTGCGGAAGCGGGTAAAAAGAAATACACGAGAATGCACTCTATAAAGATTTTAAACACAACTAACGAATGCATCAATTATTTATTTTATTAATTAAATATATTTGCAAGTTGATTTAACATTTATTAATCTTTTTCCTTCTTGCTTTGGCTTTGCATACAATTTCTAACTTTCCTTGGAGGAAAAGTTAAAGCTTTAATTAATACCACATTTTAAAGTAGATAATAGTTATTATAGTACACATTGTGTATCTCTGTGTAGGTAGGTTGTTCCCAATTAGTGACGTCCCAAGAACACGTTGGTGCTTCGATGAAATGAAATGCCTACTCTTTTACACCTCTCAAATTTTTTAAAGGTCATATCTAACATTATGCGTAAAACAAATCAAAATTTTAATTTTTGCGTAGAACAATGAAACGAAAAGTGAAAAACAAGCGTTAACATGAGTGAGTAGCATATATTTAAATATTCTGAAAGATAATAAAAGTATGTTTTGAGTAGGGACTTACATGGGGACAAACATTTAATTATTTAAAAGGTGCGTATTAGCAATACATTTTAAATATCGCTCTCAAGCCCCCTGAGAAATTCTCTGCTCTTTCGAATCGCGCGCGAAATGCTCCAATTTAAAATCTAGTCCGACCACCAATCCTTAAAATTTCTATTTGACTTTAGTAACACCAGGTACATAAATCTTGATGATATTTAAGAAGTCGTGCAATTATGCCACGAACTGTTGTACACTTATTTAAATTGGTTATTGTACAATTAATTCAATGGCAAGAATGACCTTCTCTGAAAAATTCTACTGCACTTAGTTTTGCATTTTCCTTGGTTAGATTTATTTAGTTAACTCAATTAAGTTAAACAAATAAATACGACAAAGTGGCTAATTTTGGTGGAGAGCTAAAAGACAAAAGTTGTGAACAACTTATCGCTATTACAACGGATGTTCCGTTGATAAGTACAGAATGGCGAGTTGAGCCACTGCCTTAAGTAGGATAAATTAGCAAAGTGATTTTCCTTGTAATAAAAAAATGTAATTTGTATATTATTATCGTTGAATTATTACATTACCCTAATTAAAACGAATTAGTCACTAAACTTAAGCAGTATTAAACTATTGCTCATCGAATGGTAAGCTAGAGCTGCATACAAATACTATAAGGAGAGATTGCACTTGTTGTCTGATTTTAGCACATACAATAATAAAGAATAAAATAAGATAAATGAATAAAAAGTACTAAATATTAGTTTGGATGAAATTTGTAGTACTTTAGGATGGGACAGAGTTTTTCAAAGGGCGACTTACTTCAGGA
>JAQFYC010006292.1:0-12460 GCA_034694165.1 Tomocerus mixtus | reverse complement strand
ACCACACTGACGGAGCTTTTGCACGAAAAGCTCTTCCCTTTCCGCCGCCGCCGCATCTGCAATTCACACAAAAATATACTCTCATTACAATCATATTTATCTTAATTTTCTCATTAATTTCATTAATGAGATGACAAATGGCATACACAACATACACAATTATTATTCCCACATAATATTACAACAGCATAAACAGTAAATAAATAGAAAAACAACGAATAATTCTATTCCATGTAGAATTCCCTAATTGTCAACAGCTGAATGTGAATCCCTTCTAGTTCATGGCTCTCTAGATTCCATAGAAAGAAGAAACTAATCAAAAACGAATATATATACATAACTAATGTAAGTATACGCCCTCAGTCTTTCCCCTAGTGTGTTTTTGCATTCATTTAATTACGACAGAAGTTACATTGGAATAATTACTGAATCATACACACACTAACTAGAACTACACAGATACAACTAGTAAGAGTAGTGTAGAATGTGAGACAAGCCAAATTCGAGCAAGATGGCATACGACATGGAATGAGACTTTAATACTAAAGATAAAACTCACTCTATGCATACTATACTGAACATATATCAACATAAGCCCACTTATCTTTTGAAATATAGTTCATTTCATCAGAAGACAGACAAACAGACGTATTTAGTATCTAGTCCATAAAACAGCATACATAAAATGTCAAGTTAAGTAGTAAAAGAATACCTAAATAAACGCTTCTAATTGTAAGTGCTTTGTCAACCTCTACTTTTGGTCTTTGAACTTGACGAGAGATTTGAGGAGAATCCTTGCTATTAAATCCCTTTGTAGTATTTGTACTTTCCTCAGCTTTACTATAACCCCTATTACGGCTATTATTACTCATACAGACCCTATTTCAACTACTACAACCTATAGTAGTGGTAGTTCATAGTTGTAGTACTTTTATTAAAACTTGTACAACATACTTCTACTGCGATTACATTTTCTAGTCAAAGTCGACGAACTTGAATTTCCATTTCGATTTCTGTGTTCCTGTTGCTTCCAATTCCCCAGAAGAAGACGACCGCGAGCGTCCTTTATTTTATTCTCGAGTTCTAAATTTTCATTGGCATTACTAGGGATAGCGATAGTATTAGTTGAATATAGAACACTAGTTTCGCCAAGATAAAAGTCATTCATGGAGTTTGTATTGTAACTATTTGGCACAAATATCGGAGTCCACTGTGCATATTGCCAACAAGTCTCTGGCAGTAAGTTACAATTCTCGTGGAAGCCTATTCCTAACTTCAAGGCAACATCCTTCTCCTTCTCGCTCTCGACACAATACATCCTTCCTCTTCTCGTGTCGCGTATACAGCAATAAGTACCATATAGGCATATACCATGCAAATAATACTATCACGAATAACAAGTGCACTAAGCAGAAGTATCTTCTATTTCTATTGTACTCTAACGTAACTCAAAATCATTCAAGAGTGGAAGATAGGGCACGATACGAACGAAACAACTTGTTACTGTTGTTACCAGATCTATTATAATAATATACGTACATAAAAGAACTTTGGCAACTTATTTTATTATAGGATCACATTACACATAATTAAGTACACACACAACCTAAGAACTTTTGAGCATCACACGAACGAAATCTTACACAAGTATATTATAGCACACTTCATCTCACAAACTACAGAAACAAAACAGGCAGCCCCTCAACAACCCTATTAACAATCCCTAATTGCATTATTTATATTACACTAGTTACACTACACACGATTAAAGAACATATAATTATCAGTACATTACAACTTTTGCTTCCTTTTATTCTCACACAAATTCGCACAATCAGTTTATCAAAGCGAAAACTAGCTACGTAACGTACACAGACACTAACACTAACTCTCACTTTGTTTTTGTTTTATGTTTACTAACATAAATGTGTAGGTCAACCAGGTACTTTAATCAGACCAGACCAGCATAGCAGGTTAGCTGTTAGGTTACACTACATTACTTGACCAAGCGTAAGACAGCACAGGCCAGTGACCACCCCCAATCAATTTATATCAAAATCGTTCCGACACCACCGCTGATTCTTATCACAGAGACATTAATCTCTTCAAATCAAGGGAGAAGGGGAAACTTGAAGACATACGCTTCTAACTTGTAACTCGCAGCACTATGAACTTATTAACCAAACCAAATCAACTCATCTAAACTTGTCTTGTAATAATGTAAAGTAACTATCTTACTTATTGTATCTAATTGCAACTAAAAACTACAAAACAACATCACTTGTATCACAATCACAAAAAAAACTTCTTCTTTAGTGTCACCAACTGCTAACTCAACTTTTTAAATAGTTAGTAAGTAACTTGTTCAGTTCCCTTCACATTCACAAACAATAACCTTTCTCGTCATCCAATTCCTATCTGTATTACTTTGTTTTTGATGTGATGCTCTTTTTTTATTTGTTCTTCTATAAGTATCTCTATCTCTATTATACATCTGCCTCTTCTCTAGTCTTATCTCAACTCAACTCACCAAATAAAGGAAGACGTAGTACAAATAAGAGTATACGAGAACGAGACGAACTATTAATCACGTACGAATATAATGTCTATGTACTTAGTATTTAGTGCATGTATGCAGTAAGTAAAACAGCGCAACGAAACAGAACACCTTCATTAACTTAACTTAACTTAGACATTAGCATTGGCAGGCAGAACAGCACATCACAGCAGAATATATCACAAAGCCATCATCATAATACCATCATTGCATGCAAAGTCTCACTCTGACCGATTAGAGTTACTTACTGAATAAATTCTACATAATATCCAGTTCTATCTTCTATACACACATTTAATATTGATCTTTCCTAACTTAGCTGTAGCTGGCACAAGTATTACATCACATAGCCAAAAGTATATACAATGTTAAAAAACACTTGTTAGACTTTGTGCTACAAATCTTCCATCAGTCAAACCAAGTCAAGCCTCCTCAGTCCAGTGTGTGTGGTGTCTGATTTGTCATATCTGAATTCTGACTAAACAGTATAATATATTTATTTGCTTGCCATGCCACGCATACATACAAGATATATTATGCAAAATGGGAGGTACGGTCATAAAGATTACCACTACTGAACTCTGTCACCACACCACCATATTTTATGATTACAGCTACAGCGAGCTGTATAAAGTTCATACAAACTAACCTACAGAGACGATCTCTACGAAATGTCCTTTACTTATACTTTATACTCTCTGATCTGAATGAACAAAAAATTGTAATATTCCAATTGCAATCTCCGCTAATTCTGCACAATCTAATGATAAGATGCGAAAACAGAAAATATTATGTATGTTTTTTGCTGATTCTGGTTCTGTTTATTTGCGTTTGATGATGTATGCGAGCGAACGATGGCCGCATGACAAATTGTTGAATTATATGCAAACAGCAAAACATATAACAACAATTTAGGAAAAAATTCACTTAAACTTTATGCAAATATAGCACATCACTATCAATCTCAGCCGCACAAATGTTTTAGATTGCCAAAATGACAAATTGCAAATAGGTTAGATATTTACAGTACACTCACTGAACTGTTGTACATAGTAAATACAAATATGTTAGTGTATTGATTTGGTATCAGAATGTATCCTGAAACATGAGCCACATAGAAAATTTTTCTTGTTCACAAATGAACATAAAATGTCAGTCCAGGGTTAGGGGCAGTAAGCAGAAGGATTGCGAAGGAGACTATTTGTGGCTTTTAGACTGACTAACACTTTAAACGTGACAAGTTCGGACTACACTCGAACACACATTTACAATACTATAAATACCCGAAATACTTTGCCAAACATGTAACTACACACATTTCTTTCATTTGTGTGGACTCTAATATATCATTCGCATAAACATGAATCTTCATTATACAAAAGCTTACTATATGAATGGCAGAATGGCCAATTATAGCTACAAATGCAATGTCAATGCTAAATGCCAAAACCAAACGGTCTCTGTCTGCAAAATAAAAGTATCTTCTCTGTTCGCGTTTATAGACATCGAAACATAAACAAGCATTTGTAAAATGACGTGTGTGTATTTTAAATACAATAAAGCATAACATTCAAGGCACAGACCATAAATGCATCATATTAAAGACAGTCCCTTCTTTAAAAAAAAATTAAATGTCAGGCCCAGGCCTGTTATATAACAAGGTGATATGATGTAAGCATACAATGTAGAATTGCGGAATAGAAAAAGTCATAAAATAAAAATCTGCACATTCCATGAATATATCATTTCCATTCCTGCCACGTTTAGCGTTTAAATAAGCTAATAAAGTCTCAACTTCATGGAACAAATTAGTTAGTTAATAAATAATTCAGCTTATTTAGCTGGTGGAAATGAATAAAATATTTTATATTGCAAGGAGGTAGTAGGTAGATGTAGTATCGTGTGTCTAATCTATCTATATGCTAAATAGTTTATTATTGGGATGACGCAAGTAATTCTATATCTCGTAGAAGGTGGTGTGGTGTAGTATGATGATGTGCTCTAAGTATTCATAGAAGCAGGGAATTCCGTGGGTTCATGTGATGGAGATTAGCTAGCGTGATTATTCAATTTTCTATTCATTAACTAACTCTCACAGAATGAATACATTAGTACATAAATAAAATCCATACTACTTGTATACTTATTTCTCTTTCCCTTGTACAATGTATAGATGAACTAATAATAATAATAACACAACAAAGTCAAAAAGCATCTCCTTTTCATGTACCTGCCTTTTATACATTCACTCATTGAACTACTGCTACGAAAACATTAACATTTTTAACATTAACACGAATGTTAGTTAAACAGTTAACGAATAGAATACAATTAGACACACCAGACATCGCATCACATACCTTGTGTCAAATAATGAACAAAGAAAGCCAATGCAGTACGGTACTACATAGTTAAACAACTATTAGTAATACCAATGCAAATACGTTCGTTCTGATAAGTAAATAACATTTGTATTTGAACAACATTGACATGACATATCCACTTTTTAAAGGTTATAAATAGGTTATTTACTATTTCGTCTATAAATACTATTCAATTCCTATTCATGTAAGCACAACTCAAGTTAAACACGCAACAGACGTTAAAAAACTATTTTAAACACCACAGAGCACAGTATTTCTGTATCACAAAACTAAACGATACAAGTTACTACATATAGCTACGCTTATTTGCAATTCATGAGAAAATGTATAGTAGTTAGTTAGCAATCCACTTTGCATTACATATTACATCACGTATTAGCTGAACAATAGAATAGTAACTACCTTATGTGCATGGGACAAAGAAACAGGGCAAAATACACAAGAACCAGATCATATCATACCATCATCATATCACTCGACACCATTATTTTTTACGCTATGCGCTACACATTAAGCAAAAGAGAGTACATTAAAACAATTAGCCGCAAGCCGTTATTATTAGAAGGTACTACGTACTCATGGTAAATTATGTTTGTATTCTAGAATAGAAACTAATGCATTACATTTCCACGAATATAATTATTTCATTACGTATTACGCATTACGTACAATACAAAGGTGTTTACAAACGTTAACATTATCTCTATAACCCTGTGGTTCAATTACTTTCTAGATCCTCCTCATTTATTGCCACAGACACGTGCACTAATACTAACAGTGCCGATTTGCATAAAAAACTAACAAGTACTAACTAAGCTACATAACATAATGAGAAACACACATATTAACTATCTGTATTATATCTCGGTAGTATTATGAATCCCACAATGTAATCACGCCACAATATCACTATCTTTAAAACATCAAAGATAGGCTAAACGAAATCAAAACAGTTCAAAGTTCAAAGCCATAAATCACCCCAATTAACTGGAATTAACCCATTTCATTTTATAACGATATAATCTTTATTCCAAAGCAATGAAAGTAAACTTGATGAATTCTTTCATAAAGACAAACAATTCAACAATATTTCATATTATATAGTCCATAATTTTGCAAATGTATAATGAAGTTAGGTATTAATCTGAAATAATCTGAGAAAGAATACACAAAAAATCCAGAAAGGCACTAAATAAAACGTCATTAATATTACAATGCATATAAACACTTAAACCATTCCGTCAAGTTTTATGACCTAATAATACGCACACTTTCGGCCTCGGCTTTATGCCAAAGGAATCCATTAAATTGACTTATAGTTTTGCAAATTGAAATTGCAACTTACAATCTATAATGACAACTACATTTTCTTGTACAATGACAATTTATATCAATAACACCTTTACATTTTGCATTTCCAAAGTACTGTGTATGTATTATAGAATTTGATGAGCTTTGCTGTGCCAATTGAAAAATTGAATGAGAATTTTTTTTTAAAAACTATATAGGTATGTAGATAACTTGTTCAATCATATGACCATAAGCATACATCCATAGGCTAATATTAAAATTTACTAGATCATTAATAATTAATAATAACCCAATAATACAAAGACAATTACAAAAAGTATTGAAGGATAAGTAATTTTATAACCATACATATTACTGGTAGTTTTTCTGTAGCAAATTCACATCATAAAATACATGCAGGCACCATGAGGTACCATTGTATTGCATATACAAGTTAAACTAAGTAGACACTCGACACTCATTCAACGTTAGTTAAAGTTCATGCGTGTTGGAGTGCCACTACTTAACTATAGTTACTACGTAGTAAGTAATATGTAATGAACTCATCTCCTATAATTAAATATTTGCAAACATTTTGTTAGCGCATTGTTTTCAGGTCAGCGGTGAACTCAGAAGACAAAAACAAAAGTCATGCGTAAAGCAAAAAGGTCGATTATATCCATTATATATTATTTACCTCCACTCAACTCACCTACCTACATTTTACTATTACATGTAAGATGTACGATGTATATACATTGTACATTAATACACGACTTATCTGACAGTTTCTAATCTTTTAGCATCACAAACACACACAGCGGCCTTCCCCACAACCGAAACTAAACAATTGAAGGTGCTAATGCATCTTTCTTGTGTTATTGCCATTATATCTGTATTAGAATCGATGCCAGTATAAGTAATAGTAATGCCAGGCACTTCTGACAGTGAACAAGCCGTTTTGCTCGATTGCTAAAAGCCCATCTGTAATGTAACGCTTGAAAAACATCAGCTAATCCATTAGCCACTCACTCTCGCTAGCAAAATACCGCAAACCTAATTGGCAGTAGCAAAGCAACAGCAACTTATATAAACAACACATAATACAATATTATCTGTACAAATACTTTTACTTTACTATCACAAAATACTCTCACAGTCTTTCTGTAATATTTATTTACTTTACATTACACTAACACTACATAAATAATGTACATAGTACATACATTCACAATTCACACACATCCGGCCACTAGTCTACTTTTTTGCCTCGTGTGGCATAGCAAGTCTCCTTCGTACTTAAGAACACAAATACACATTTCTGCGAAGGATAGGAACGTATTGCTCATTTCTTTTGACAACACTTTTAATTAATTAGCACATCATCAACTCATAAATAAACCTGTAAATGGTAAAACTACAACAGAAACAACACACAATCGAAATTCCTTGGAATAAAGATACGTGATACGTAATTCAACACAATTTGAAATAAATAAAAAATAAAATTTAGTATAATTTTGAATCCCTTTCATCCACCAATTGTATACGTAATTAATTTTTTGCTACTTAACTAAACTAAAATTGTGAAAACCCATTCAATTTAAGTACTGTTAGGTTAATCTTAATTTAATTGACAATGAGAACGGAGGAAAATCCCTTAAGAGACCATTAAACGCTTTTAATTTGCTACAAGAGAACAATTTCCATTCCACTAACACAGAAAGCGACTTCCAATTAAGGAGGATTACTCCTTTCTTTAGCTCATTGTACTTAATCCGCCATACTCCTACTTATGTCTCTGCTAATCATAAGAAATGGAATTGGGTTTCTATTGCATACACTGTTATACTTTATACTGCAGATTTCAATTGCAAATTGCATCCCGTTAAAAGATGAGAAGAACTACAAAGTATAATGTTGTATTTGTAGTAAACTAAATCTAGTAAGGTAAAGCAAAGTACCTGTTTCAAGCTCCATTTAGCATTATAATACTCTCCGGTCATTGAACATGGGTTCAAATAATCCTTTATAGGTGATAAGCAGACATAACAAAGATTTTAGCACATACTGTTATGTTATACTTATTATACTGAATCGAAAACACAACACAATGCACTCGTAAACGAGAAGATAACAACCAACGTAGCCACAAAACGTCCACTTCCACTACGAAAACAGAAACAGAAACACTTCTCGTCCTGTCCTCTCCATATACATACAAATACAAAAACAAATACAGCTAAAAACACAAACACAACATTCACAAAAAGAAGTGGCTTGGCTTGCGTAGGTAATATTATTATTATTATAGAGAAGTAAGACACTACATACAATACAATACACTGCACTACAAGGGAAGACCATGCAGACCACTTTGTCACCGAGTGGAGAGTTAGAGTAATACAATTTTAACGATGGCTACTTCTATCACCACTTACTCCTACCTCTCTTTACACTAGAACACGAATGAATAATTTAATAAATTGCAACAAGCAAGCACTAAAAAATAAAATACGAGAGAAACGAGTAGACAAAACGACCATACACATACAAACCTACCTACTACCTACACTACTCTTACGACCACTTATATTGGAATATCACTACTAGACTACTACAGATACAGTATATAATACAATAACCTCACCTACCCACAATACAATGCAATCCAATCGATACTTACTTACTTAAACTTACTTATGTACATTATTATAATATTATTTCTTATTATACTAACTGCTTCACTAACTACTTACCATTTTACTATAGTAGCAAGCAGGTACTTCTTTCATTCTATTAAATATCACACTACACTACAGGCAGTCTAACGTCTAACAGTCACAGTACTCACTCAACAAACCAAACAAACTGACCAACATAACATAACACTTCATATTGTTACCAATCGAATCACTGTCCACCAGAAACAGAAACACTAACCGAGACGTTGACTTATAACTATAACTTACAAGTGGCAGCTCATTGTCAGAGTATCTAGCACTAACAATAACAATACGAATACACTAACAAACCATGTAGAAGGAGAAGTTCTCACTTTACTGGCAAATCAAATCATACAAAACCAAATGAAACCAGACCACATAGACCACATCTTACAGAATTCATTTTATTTTATGCCCATACATTATACATTATACATAGTCACCTAAGTACTTCACATCCTGTTGAATATGTTTATGTATGTTACAAAGAAACCCAAAGCTGTAGGCTATTTTACGGTAATGTGATATATTGTAACTAACATTATGATACGATTCTAAATATTAGACTCTATAAACAATACTACGAATATTACATAATATTTTGCCGTTCAATAGAGTAACAACACAGGTGTCACACGGCGCCTGGAAAAATAGCGACTAAATAATTATGCGCACCAGCAGTAAATTCAGAGAAATTCTTATTTGTCGCATTTAACTGTAATTATTTGTCCCATATCCATTCTTAACAAATTCTAAGTATCTTAGTCAATTTTACTCGCGTGTCCGGATGAAATTAAAATTTTTATAGAAGTATCCCCTGCTAAGACACAATACATATCAATATCTGTCTTTAACTAATAAAAATGTCTACAAATATTTGCTCTTTTGTCTAGAAATATAATTGCCCTATATTCTCACGAGTTACTCTACCAGCGTCAATTCAATCTGTCTCTTAATTAGACTAGGCGTACAAAAGTATAGAATAGGTACCTACCTATGTACAAGTTTATTACAGTATCATATCATACTACTTATCATATTTCGCAAATATTTAAAGATTTCTGTGAAGCATACATGAAGTACCATTGCCACCAGGACCTAGTACGCAAGATTAGAAGAAAATCACTCGAAGTACAGTAAAGTACAATTAAGTACCTAAGAAGCCTTCAGATTTACATTTACATGAAACGACATTGTAATATAGTTAGTTATAGTTATAATTTAACTAATCGTAAGCATCAATATTCTGAAGAATACCTAGGTACATTTGCAATATATATGTACACCAGCTTATTACATCGTCATTTAGAAAAGACATACACGACAGCTAAAGTTAAAGGTACCTTTAAAATTCTGTGCATTATTATTTTACATCACAATTATACGCTTCTTAATTCTACAGCTAGCGCTTTTGCTTTATAACTTCATCTCCTCTCTACATCTACTTCTACACGTATACATATAAATGTTTATAGAAGTTGAATTATGTAGTTTAGTTAGTTCCACAGGGATAGTGTTCAGTTCAGACTTCAGACAGTTCTTTATTATTCCATGTCTTGTCAGTCTGTTCACACTGAACTGCACTGCACTGCCTTCTTGACTTATTGCTAACTTGATTTGTTTCTAGGTCTAGTCCATGTCCACGTCCATTTTCATTTCAATGTAAAATGTAATTCAGCACAATTATTATGGTACTTCAATTTATAGGATAGGGGTTCAGTCAAGGAGTCAAGTTAAATCAAGTCAAGTCAGTTACATTACAGATACATACATAGTACATACATATCTCATTATCTAGATACATCATTTATAAGCATAACCATTAAGTACACAGTTACACTCTAAAATTATGCAAATTGCTATGTGGATGCCGTGCCCCTATTTTCCAAACCAACTTTAGTGTATTCTGTATTGTAGTTAGTGTTCTGTGCTCTACTGAAATTATTCCTATCCCTATTACTAGTGGTATACATTACATTACTACTTGCTGTACTTTATATTGACTAATTGCACATCCTTCTCTACTACATTGCATTACATTCTAAAATGTAAACTACCACATACACAGAGTTTGTTTGTTACATTTTGTACAAACAATGTCAGATTTGTTTACCATTGTAGATTGACAGAGATAGATAAGTTCAACATTCACATTTGTACAGGAAGATCCATTCAACATTGCTTTATCTCTCGCCTAGCACATAAATACAGTCAGAGAAGTAAGAATCTGATTCGGCCAGGCCAGGCCAACAGACCAGACTTTGACTTCAAATGTTCAAATCCCTTTCACTTAATGTTAGTTTCAATTTCCATAATAAATATATTACATGATGGAGGTACCTAAATAATAGCTTCTCTCTCAGACGTAGAATCTATGATTTAATGCGACCATGAGGAGTGAATGATGAATAATTTGTTGGTGAATCGATACGGTTATGTTATGCTATGGCATGAATTTTGTGGGATACTAAGATACTATCCTGTACTAAATATAGATTCTACTGATATGATATGACCATTCAAGAACATTTGTATTGATATTCTATTTTCCTAGTAGTTAATGACCGAAACGAATATCCTGTGGCAGATATTATTCAGGTGTAGGTTCTTACACACTGCTTACGTACCTACCTAAGTTAACTTGATTGATTCGTGACGTAGCGGACAGCTTAGAGGTACTAAAGAAAAATGGCATGAATGATGAATAACGTGCAAAAATTCATCCATTCATTTCATTCATAGCTGAAAACAAATCCAAACGAAAACACTAGTAAACGCAAAACCATTTTCACATTTTCGCCAAATTCAGTACTATTTCCGAATACACAGTATTAGTATTTGCAACATTTTCTTAATTGCTGTCTCAGAATTCGCAATGTTAGAATTACCTTATTCTAAATTCTGCATCGACAGAAAAACACAATTTAACATAACACAGAAAACAAAAGTGCATTAAATTCACTGCACCATATAGAATGCAAATCAGCAACATAATGTAGAAATCAAACACAGGGTCATTAATGCTGTAATTTAAGATAAGCTCATGTTTAACAAGGTGCAAAAGATACATAAAGTTAAATGCATGCAATAAAATAAGAGTAACACTTTCCTTGGATATAAAATACAAATATAGTACTTGTACAGAATATTTTTGCAAACATCTGACTTCAGTCCGTTATACACATTTTTTGAGCGTTTTCCAACATTTTTTATGCGATATGCAGAGCTTTCCCTATCTTCTTGCATTGCATTGCTTGTATAATATGTTTGCGATAAAATTATACATACAGTTAGAACAGTACTACACAAATACGTAACTCTGCACAAGTATTTATATCTTCGATTGGCCATTTGCATTTGTTTCATTGTGCAATATGGTAAATGCAAATACATACGAGGGCTCTAAATTCATATTCATAATTGTTGCAAATAAACCATGGTAAACGGTCCACCGAAGTATTGGAATGGTAACAGTCAAGGTTAATAGACAAAATATGTAAGTA
>JAQFYC010006291.1:0-12462 GCA_034694165.1 Tomocerus mixtus | reverse complement strand
TTCTAAAATCGATTTTTACCGTTTTCATGTATGTATCTGCCTGCCAAACTTATATTAATGTGAAATATAAATATTTGTTGGTAAATCTACTAGCCAGTGTATCCAGGAACCCATAGAGCCTCACTACATCAAAATCCATTTGTATATAGATTCAGAGAAAGCGCACACATGAATATCTCCGGTAACAGCCCAGCTAAATGTTTGTATTTCTATTTGTACTTTCTTTTATGCTCCCTGTTTTTTCTCCACATACTTAGGTATGCATAAATGAGCAATAACCTCATTCATGTCGCACACAGGCATCTTATAATGCGGAAATATGAAATATTTCAAAAATATACAGTCAATTTGTACAGTTTGCCGTGATTCAAAGTGGCAGATTTGTAGGCACGTGTACGTATTGCTAAGTACAAATAGTAATTTACATGGTTCTCCTTTCCTGATGTAACATGAATGATATTTCTACCACACATACTACAGATAATATTGCAAACCTTTGCTCGCCTCGGTACTTGACACTTTGCGTACCCTTGTACACTTTTATTACCACATAAATATGCAAGTCATTTTCTCATTTGCCTGTTTGTCTGTAATTTCTGGTTCAAATATTATTGTAAACACTTTAAATAAAGTAAATAATATGCATAGGTGGTACGAGTTTCTACATAATATACTAACTTCTCAACATGTTTCCTCATTTTATCTATTGTTTGTGTGGACACTCTTAAGCTAGACTGGCTAATTGAACTATAATCATCTTGGAGATTAAATTAATGATGTTTGTATGTAAGACTAATTAACTAATTATTCTATTTGTACATACTTAGCTATACACTTTTTGACCTTGCCTTGTCAGGAAACCACTCTAATATAAACTCTAAATTAAAACTACCTAAATTGTATGAGTTATAGTAAATATGACTCATAATAATACTTATAATAAATTTGAGGAATTCAGAAATACAGAGATCAACTACAAGCATACAAATATAGTCAATAGTGACTATGTATACAGAACGATAGTCATTCTTCTAGTCATAGAAATCAGACCCGAGAAAAAAAATTAAAAGCTCTACTATAATTAAATTATGTAATAAATTGGATTATTCCGCAAATGTGATAAAGTGTTTTTGTAAAGAAAGATATTTTAAAGAGAACCTGACCCATAAACATAATTCTCATATCTTTAGTCAATAGTTCACTCACACTGTACGATACATATTACGTTACAAACATTACAACGGCATGAAATATACATGGTACCTATCTAAACTGAGCTGTAATAGTATGTAAATAAATAGTTATACAAAGATAAGGCTATTTATGTACACACAAATATTTACATTGTTTAACCCGTGTTAAGGGGGATTAGTACTCATCATACAATAAATATAGGTTAATTTTGATTGAATTCTTGTACACTGTATGTATTTACTGATTTACTAACATATCATAATTGGGACGATTGGACTATTTTTATGTTCATCAGTGAACATCACTTTAATGTACAACGATGATCCTGTATATAAGGACTCAATAAAAGGGCATCATAACGTTTAGGAAGATGAACACGGGGAAGGGGTGACATACATTGTTCTTAAAATGAGTGATATGATTTCTTTTATCATTTATTGACTTTTAATTTGATACGCAGTTCTACATTTTAGGTTGAATTAATGAGTTACTGTAATATTAAATTGACTTTAATTGCTTAAGGCTTTGGTAGCTTTAATTTACTAATAAAGAAGAGCAATTTGAAAAGTCCGAAGAGAATTCATCCAAACTAGCAAGGGTGAGCACTCAAGCATTTAACGTTAGCTATTAAAGTAAATCTGTACAAAAACGAGTCTATAAAAATTATAGCCAAATTGACTGCATTTAAAAATGAATTCCTTAGCATATTTACTTCATTTAACATGCTTGCTTGTTATAATAACGAGTACAACGTCATTTCAGGTAGGTATACTATAAATATTCTACATAAATAAGTAGACGCCCATAAAGATACTAATTTCCTATATTTGGTTCTGTAAATCATTATAAGTGCATCACATTTTAAAAATAATTGTCAATTTATTTATAGAATAGTAAAGAGAACGGCAATCAAAATATGGAGGGCAAAAAGCAGGAATTGCCAACTTTGTATGAATATTTTGCTACTGAGAATGGACAAGACCCCGTGGGACTTTTGGCTGAGCCCGATGGTTTCAAGTAAGATTTTTCTAATTGAATTTTTGCAAATGACATGAATTCATGAGTAAAATGAATTGCTTCATGCGCTAATTGTATATGTAGACTCAATGGAAAGTTGATCCGGATAATAAGTGGAGCTATGCACTACTTTCGAATCCATCCTGCCCAATGGAGAGACAGATTGAAAAAATTAAGAGCCTCAGGGGCAAATACTATTGAGACGTACGTGCCCTGGAATCTTCACGAGCCGAGACAAGATGAATTTGATTTTGGGGATGGAGATAATGATTTCTCAGGATTTTTAGATGTCCAAAGATTTATTCAAATAGCACAAGAGGAAGATTTATTAGTTATATTCCGTCCGGGGCCTTACATTTGCTCTGAATGGGATTTTGGAGGCTTACCAAGGTACATGCATTTTATTTAACAATATCTATGGCACTCATTATACAAATTGTAATTCTAATAATGCATAGTTTGCTTTCTCTTTTTACATTGAAATATAATTTAAAACTTTCGCAAATACTATTTCAGTTTTGATGTACTGAAATGTATTTATTATTTATTTATTATTTTAATAAGCCGGTCCCCGTGAGCGTTTGCCCATGGATGTACTGAAATGTAGAGATATAGCATATTATTCTGCAAAATAGTACAAGGATCTATAAAATATGTAACATTAATAAAACAATTTTATTACAAGTTGGCTTCAGCGCGACCCCAATATGAAAGTGAGGCAGGGATATCAACCTTATCTCGACAGAGTTAAAATTTACTTTGATAAGCTGCTGCCACTAATTGCTGATTTACAGTTCACCAGAGGTGGTCCCATAATTGCAATTCAGGTAAATCAATATTTATCAATATCAATATTAAAAGATTTATTATTGATGCATACATAAAACCCACTTATAACAATATTATTACCTCAATATATTTTCCATATAAATATTCATATAGATACTTGGTTCTCGTTCTCCTTTGTAATTAGTATATTAACTAACCATGCGTAATAAATATATGTGCATAAAGCTTACCTAGTGTACGCAGTATAGCTAAATGAGTGCTAAAATGCTCTGTAGAGCTAATAACAGTAATAAGTAGGATCTGTTCAATTCTAAACCCCTTAGTAGGTCCAATGCAGATAAATAATGATCTCCTTTGCATTAACAAGGTCAATATTTAGATTTATAATTTTTTATTGCTTAAATCTTTCAGTTGGAGAATGAATATGCTTCCTTTAGTCCCATAAGTATTCCGTACTTAGAACATGTTAAAGAAATTTATGAGAACAATGGAATAGATGCCCTTTACTTTACCTCCGATGGCGTTTGGAACGGGAACGTAGGGACACTACCCGGCATTCTTATGACAGCCAACTTTCAATCCGACCCAGAAGGAAGTTTAGATGGATTACTTGCACTGCAACCGGACAAACCTTTGATGGTTATGGAATTTTGGACAGGGTGGTTTGATCATTGGTTCGAAGATCATCATACTATTAGTACTGCACGTAATAAAAATACAAAAATATATATAAGGGTTCATGGATTACTTAACTAGTGATTATCCTGCAATAATGATTTTATTAAATGTAGAATTTGGCAATGTACTGGAGACGATATTTCGGTATAACTCTTCGGTTAATTTCTACATGTTCCACGGTGGAACCAATTTTGGCTTCATGGCTGGAGCCAATTTTAACTCTGCACCTCCTTTCTATGATGCGGATGTTACCAGTTATGGTAAAAATGATTTTTTTGATCAATTCCTCTGTACTACAAATACAAATATTTTATCTTCTGAATTTGTAATTTGTTACCCTTACTTACAGACTACGATAGTCCTCTATCCGAAGCGGGAGACTATGCTGATAAATTCCACAAGGCCTTAGAACTTATAGAAACTTACCAAATTCCTCAATTGCATAGACCGGAAATGATACCCGAAAGTGAGAAAACTGCATATCCTACTGTCCAACTGCAAACATATTTGAACTACAACGATATCCTAAGTCAGATTCCAAATAGTGCACATTTCTTTTTCGAAACCCCTGTATCTATGGAAAATCTTCCTATGAATGGGGAGAATGGACCATTTAGTGGACAGTCTTACGGCTATATTATTTATAGAATAAACGCTTCCATTACAGGAACTACAACTTACAAGGTAAAATATTCTTTTCATTGAAAAATATAACAATGAACTTTTGCATAGGGAAAGGTTGAGAAAGCAACAATGGCAATTTACACGGGGAAAGTGTGAGAAGGGTTATATATGGAAATTTGCATAGTTATAAAAAATACTGTACACTATTTTGTAGGCTGGTCCTGTTCGCGATTTTGCAATTTTGCTCGTAGATGGTAAAATTAAAGAAACCGAAGACAGCAGTGCACCACATCCAGAATATTGGATTTACAGGTAACAATCGAAACATTCTGAATGTGTTCCCAATTTCTGTTTACTAATAAAGTTACCTGAATTTTAATAAGTAATGCAATTGTTTATATTGTATTTCCTATAGCGAAAGAGAAGTTCAACTAGAAGGAAATGATGATGGTGCGGAGCACACAATTGACCTTTTGGTAGAAAATACAGCCAGAATCAACTTTGGAAATGAAAATCATTTTCTCCAGCAAAAGGGATTACCGGGTGGAGCAATTTCTCTGAATTCTTCAAGCGTGTACAGGACTGTGGAAGTATTTGCTGCTGAATTTAAATCCAAATGGGTGAAAAGGTGAAATAGCTAAATAAAATATTTAACTATAGGCATTTTGATTTCGTTTTCCTCGATTTACTCATTAATTACGACTAATGGGAACTAATTGTTACTCCGATATATACAAAATAGTTTGACGAACTGGAGGAATGTAGAATCCACGGATACACTCGAAGCTCCCTGTATTATCCAGTCAACTTTTGATATAGAAGATGAACCAACTGATACATTCGTCGATATGAGTGGATGGCATAAGGGCATCGTTTTCATCAATGGGTTTAATCTTGGACGCTATTTTAAAGTGGGTCCACCTCAGACGCTCTATATACCTGCTCCGCTTTTAATTCAAGGAACAAACACGGTACACACTTCCATATTTAGTAGTTCCTTCTGCAGAGTAGCTCAATTCATAATTGTATTCTTTACATGCACCGATTTCGATAATTAATCAATGATTACTAAATGTTTTCAGATTACAATTTTCGAGCAACTTGCTCCTGGTAATTCAATAGTATTCAGAGCAGCTCCTATTTTAGGAAACCAGACAACAAAGGGATGACAACATTTGAAAATTTTTGTTTAGTTTGATACACTATTTGTATATTTGTATATGAGGCCTTCAAAAATAAAAATAAGCCTAGAGACACTGTATGTAAACATTTTCATGATAGTGCCAATATTATAGGCTGCAATTTTTTAGTGTAATTGTGTTTTTATGTAAATAATAAAGTAAAATGCATAAAGTTTTGCATTGCTTGCTTATGTATTTAGCTCATTTCCAATGCAATAATTAAAATATGAGATTAAAAGTTAATTCTTTAAACTATTTTCTAGTGTTATAATATGTATCTTCAGTAACAAAGTGTTTTTGAAGCCTATTTAAAATAAAAGCCTGAATTTTCTTCATCTCATTTGATTACGAAGGTGTGGTGTCGTTTGAATCCCCTCCCCCATTTGATCACATAATTAGTAAACGCTTCCTTGTTTCTAATACTAAATACTGTGTACTAGATCCATTGGATACAACAAGAAAGGCAGAAGCCGATGCCAAAACCTGAGTGCATAAAAAATCTTCGGAAAAAAGATGCACATGAATAGTACTATCTAGCGTGTGTATTGCAGTTTGCAGTAGGTACTACCTTTATAATTTTATCTCCGTAGGTACTCTAAACAGAAAATGAGAAAGTGAGGTCAAGTCTTACTGCACTATCATTAAATGAAAATTCTTTAATTATTCATGCGACCCAATTTTGTTCTTCTAATAATTCTGTGTCTATAGAATGTGTGTGACTTTAAATGAGGTATGAGAAAGGAAATGAATGAAGAAAAAGTGCGGAATAGTTGCGCTATGTAGTAAAGTTGTAGAAACAAGCGATGCGGGTAAATCCTCTTGGGTGCTGCCCAGTAATTGTGTTATATTGCGATGCTGACGAAGCTATACATTTATTTTGTCCATTCTCCAGAGAAAGATTTCCTTCAAGTTACTAGTACTACCCGGATTTCATTTCTGTGCGTGGGAGGAGTTATTACTTAACATCTCTACAAACTTACTACGAATTCTAAACTGTTCTCTGTAGATTTTTTATATTTTCAATCAACTGTTCATAGGATTTTTTATTCAGAGCAATGCCAGGAAGGACCCTTCCCAATATAAAGTTTAGCTACATTCATTGATTTAGGTTAGTAGGCGGAAATCCAGATTAGAGTGAAAATATTCAACTGTCACAAAACATAATCCAGTTCCAGTCTGCATCACACCGTGAGAAAATTGAAGCACGAAGCGTAAACACGCATCTGGAAATAAATCGGATTTCCCTTCGTATGTGCCAAATTCCATGGCTTTATCCTGACTGTGATGAATTTTGATTGGATTTGTTTCAATTATTAACGCTACATCCGCCGCAGACCAGATAAAGCGCCATCCTCTACTTACTATATTTGTATATATTGAAAATTGGAATCATAAACCAAACCACAAACCAAATCTTTGTTATGTGATGACATTTTGACATTATTCTATTTACGTCACAGGAAAATAACGAAGATGGGATTTTCAGAAATCCTGATTTGAGTGCATGAGATAAAAATCCAGATTGCAGTTTCTATGCAAGTACTGAAAGGTACCATGAATTCCCAATTACCTTTCAAGATGTTTTAACATCTTGTAATTCTACATTATTTAGCCATAGCTTTATTGTATTATTTATGTGTAGAATGACGTCATTAGTTACTAAGTTCAAAGTACCAAAAAAACGAAGGTTTGCGAATGCGAGGTAATCCTACTTATTCCGACACAAGAAAAGATAATTAAATCACTTCACGTTCCAAGGTTAATTGAAGAATACAAAGAAAATAAATAAATAATGTAATGAACGAATATCCTTCAAGTATGTACATTTTATCAACAGAGAAGAATATCTACAATACCAATACTCAAATCGCCATTATATAGCCTGAAAGTTTTGGTGAAAGTTTTGAATAGAATTTCAATGTTTAAAAGAGAAAGCAAAGTATTTCATATTTTTTATATGTATCAGTAATTAGCACCGCGGTTTACTACATTTTTTACATTTAATGTCATTGTCACATTTATATGAATTGTTGTGAGAGTAATGGCGAAAGTTTTAAATAGAAATTCAAAGTAAAACGTGAAATTTTTTCCATTTTACTAACGATGGGCAGTTGTTAATACTGCAGTTTAGTAAATTAATTTTTAATGCCAATTGTGTGTGAATTATGTTTGCCACTAACTTTTTACACGTTTATACTTGATTGATTACTTTCCTGATTCCTAGCTATATGTTTAAGAAATTCAGAAGGTAAATATATTACTGTCGATTTCATGTATAGCTTTCTCCTTTTGCTTTCCCTGTTATCACGTGTTGCTGCATTTAATTTATTTTATTTTTTCCCTTGAGGAGGTGCTTCCTTTCAATTCGCTCCTTCTTCGTGTTCACATTATTCTCCATTGTTGAAAGTGAAAGCCAAAGGATAGAGTCGCATCTGTGCTTATCTGGAAGATTAATATCTTAAGTCAATCCAACCTTTCTCCAAATGTTTTACTCATCCAATAATACAACAGGTGCAGGTTGAATTAGAAGGTGTATTCTGGAAATAAGTAATACAACCTTACATATTATATTATTTTTAGCATACCTAATATATTATTCTCCATAGTAGTCCTCCCATTTCAATATGTTTGCTCTCATAAGCTTTCATATATGTATGGGCTATATAACCAAGTATATATATATCTGGCGCATTTATACACTTTCTACTCATTCAGAGCAAATGTTATTCGCTTATTGCCATTAACTTCAGTTCTGAGCTCCCAGGTTCGAATTCCTTTCACACACAATGACCATAATTTAGAAGTAGGCAGAAATACTGGAAAATGGAATTCCATTCGATTCGATCCGTTGAAAACAGATGCGGAACTTAATAGGTGTATTATTCTTGGGCGTGACATGAAGCCGTATCGTATCGTATCACTAACAACTAGCTAGTTAAAATCCAATGGGCTTTGCAAACGGAAACTTAGGAAAGAAGCTGTTTAAAACCGAGTTTATTAGCGATATTGCATTATGCCCCACAATGATCCAAGTTATGAGGATAAGTAGGTTACAATAATATCCTTTTTATAGGCTATGGTACGTTATGTACTGGTACCCTTTTATAGCTAATATACGCGAACATATACATGATGATGATATAAATGTTGAGTATAATGCTACTATTATATTTGAAGTACTTCTTCACAATGCATTAGTTGTTATTATGCTAAAAGTGTACTACCTTATGAAGGTAATTCAAATTTATTATTAGATTCATGGAATTAATTGTATTTAACATTATATGTGCTATTCTGCATCCATCTTGAAATTATTTAAACTGCGAAAATAAATCTTAACTAGTAAATAATACACAGATACAGTTTGGCTGGCAAGAAAATGTATATCAACAGATCTACGATCTACGGCATACACTAAATTATTAATCTGCTTAACTTCTCTTTTGCAATTTAATTTTTAAAATTCTGTCGTGCATGCCAAAATGAGATGGTAATGGGAGGAGATTCTAATAGTATAGTAATGCGAACAAACTGGAAAAGCTACTAATTTCAACGTTATGTTTTCAATTAAGCACACTTATACTACCAGGTCTGAGGTCTTGACTAAATTGGGTATAACTGTAATATGCTCACTTTGACTTGATAAGATCTTGTAATGATTCGGTTAGCTAATAATAATCAAGTACTATTAGTAATTATTAAAATAGGTAGTCAATTAAATAAGCAAACACGACTTTTGGAAACCATACTCGCGGATCATAGAAGAAAAGGGTTGCCAATAAAGGGAAAATCATTCCGCCTCTGAGGTCACTTCATTTAAGTGAGCTACAAAAGTGAAAGTTGCACAACAACATTCTAAAAGTATGTAGAATGCTGCTACCTACATTCTACATCTTACATACTTGACTGTCTTATCTTATCTATATGAGACACCTAGATATTACCTTGTAGATTACAGTATATAAGTTAAGAAGAGATAGCCATATGGATTATATAATGAAATAAAAGCAAAGTTTCCATCTAATTTAAAGTAATGGCCCCTCTCAAGGTAAGTATACATTATTATGTTTGTGTCAGATATTATATCTCCTCTGGTGCAGTCTTTATAAGTGTCCTGTCCTGTGCCGTAGCTATTAAATATTATATTATGTATCTTTTTACGTTCGTGGCCTTATTGGGGCTTCACAATTAAGTTCAAAGTTCGTAGAGAGTGTAAAGAGTGCACAGGTTACTTCGTGAATAGCTGCGTAACTATTTCATCGACCGATATAAAGAAGACTACAGTGTGGCAATTAAGTATGGGATGATTTGCTTTCTCTTTTTACATATAAATACAATTTAAAACTTTCATTTAAGCCAATATTTGTAGGAGTACTTATTTCTATATAGGGAGGCTACAATTTAATTAAATCTTATAAGTTAAGATCTCCACACTCTTTATATATGAAACTAATAAACTAAAACACAATTAGTACATATTCTCACTGCGTAGATCAAAGGTTTCTGCAGAAGAAATTGCACATTATCTTTTATTTGCAAATGATCAACAGTGAATAATGTTGGGAATACACACTTAATTAGAATTGAACAGAAATTGAAGTTTCATGTATCTCTTTACATGTACCGCATTAGGAAATGTCAATCTCCACTCTCTTGTGGTTAGTTTTCAGAGAAGATGAATGAATGGTAGTACATAATACATTGACAAATGTTGTCAATGTCCTTCGTTGTTTCGAACAAATAGACCCGAACCGCACTTCTTCGCCATCCCCCAAGAACCCATTAGAAAGTATCTCCAAATTAATTTTCGTCTACATCTGCGGATTGTGGGTGCCCTTGTATCACGGATGTGATACTGTACACTTAACACTAATTTTGGTATCTAATATATCTATACTTTATTTCAACCATTGAGCCATGTAAGATGTGATGTGGTGTTTCAATAGTTTATTATTGATTACTTACTTCCATTAGAGAAATTGTTTCCATTTATTCTGAATACAGAGTCTGAAAGCCGAAGTATTGTATTATGTATGCTTATATGTACATTATTTAATTATATCCATATTTCACATGTATGTTGTAGGTAGCTTTCTACTTCGTACCACATTCTTAATAAGTAATTGTGTAAGTATAAATATTGTAAGCAAAAAAAGTCTATTTTCCTACTCACTTTTGCAATTAAGGCTTTCTCGTTAATATATATTCGTCATTATCATTTTCTTGCGTAAGAAATCGTATATTTAAGTAGTTTGACCATCTTTTCTTGCTTACATAGCTATATTTATAAACTTATACATAGGTGAATAGGTGCGCACACATGATGACAATACCAAAAATGTATTTATATGCATCTACATAATATTTGCATACATTTCTTTAATAATAATGCTAATGACAACTCCCAGTATTGAAGAAAGCTAACTTATTCTTATGGAGAAAGTACAAATAGAAGAAAGCTTAAACGGAAATTCTGCTACGTAGTCTTATATTTTCAATTTTGTACCGATCTGTAATCTGTACTTTCAAATCGTAGATGAACACCAACATCTTATAGTATCTTTGCTGAACAATTTATTTAGTGTGTTACAATTTACAATGTAGATACAGTTGTAGATGTTATCTATTTACATTAGGTATACAATATATACTGTATCTAAGAAACTTACAAGTGGTTTTGTATTTGTCATTTGTCCTTTAATCTCCAAATGGTTTTTGTTGTTTTGCAAATAGAGAAAGCAGAGAGTAGAGTAAATTCAAAGGATCCAACAAAGAGAACCCCGAAACGTCTCTCTCTGGTCTTATTCACGTCATTTCGTTAAGATTAATTGCTTCAGAGGCTTTGGGTTTTCCTTTCCCTTATATTTAACCAGCGAGCAACTTTCTTTATGTCTACAAGCAGACCTTTTTGTAAGAAACCTGATTATAACTGCATTTAGTACCTTTAAATTCTTATCCTTATATGAAAATGTAAACTCCGTTCAACAAGCCAGACTAAAAGTTCTGTGTTGTATAGTATGTTTTATTTTTTAGTGTTTAAATCTATATAACAGTCTGTTCTCTGTTCCTACACATTTAACTTACTTTAAGATGTTTTGTGTATTATACCCCTGGTGAACGCATTTAGTAGACTCGTAGTAGCACTCCAGATTTTACTGAAGACGCGGTGCAATGTGAATGAAGTAGAAAGTTAGTCGTTCCCTTACGATAGTTTGTATCGGCTCTTAAATGTATTTTGCTCATGCTATACATAGTATAGTGGTTATCTTTGTATCAATACATTTATAATACGTACTATAGTGCTTACGTATCATAGATGTATACATTTATATATAAATATATATCATATTTTTACACCCAGTGCAGTGTGCCAATTATATTGCTGTTTTAAAAATCGTATGACTATAAGGCTGATGTTACAAATGCTACTAATACGGCTATAGCAGACTATCATATTATTATATATGTTGAGAATATTATTAGAAAACCTTCGTATTACTTAAATAACATGTAAATTACAGATAGTATAATTAGGGCTCTGCTCGGCTGGTGTTAGTAACACAATGCAATGAAATCAATGTAATCATTATATATTATGTTAATCTGAGAATATGTAAGTAACACGTTACTGTGTATCTATATAATGCAGTTTCACAATCAGCACGCAGGTACACTTACAATCTTATGTATTAACTGTCATAAGTTAGATTAAGTAAGAATTTAAAAGTGAGTTATAGTGAGACGAGAGATAATCCTGTATTCTGGCTCTTAGGTATCATTTTAAGCATTTTTCCAGTTCGCGACATATAAAAGCCTTTTTCTGTATATTTTCATCGTGTATACTTACTTTTAAGTAGGTCCCAGCTCCATGTACATATTTTTAAGGGTATGTTATGCTGAAGTTATGTAAAGGAAGATATTCCCTAAGATAATAATACTTTATGTTGCTTACATATGTTCTATCTCTAATCTTATCTTA
>JAQFYC010006290.1:0-12467 GCA_034694165.1 Tomocerus mixtus | reverse complement strand
TGGAGTTCTTAAAAGAGTTAGTAGGCCTACCTACTTGCATACATCAGCCTATTTGAGTAGGTAAGGGCCGGGGTATGGAGCCTACACGGCAAAAGGCAGTCTCTGTTATACATTTTAATTAAATTATGATAAATCATCCTATTTAGGCATAATATATTTGACGAAATTATACAATTGTACACACAATTATTATTCCTGCACTTATTTACGGTGTTACAATTTTGTAGTCAACATTGGACATCCAAAACAGAATTATGATTATGATTCAATTTATGCATTAGTTAATTTTAATATTTATACAACAATGGCTATTCTTATTCATATTATAATTGAGTCACAGCTAAAAATTGTACGCACTTCGTACCTAAATAATTGTATGTATGCACCAAAGGGGTTTATTCTAAGTAGTATGCTAGAAAGTTTGTATATTACATTGTTCCACAAAAACTACTACTACTAATGTATGTTATTTAAACGTTTGGAGTAATTCTTAAGTATATAAAAGAGCACTTTGAGTTTGAATGGCAAATTAATTCTTGTATACTTAATTTAGTTAGACATTTTAGTACATTCATTATGAAGGTATGTTACTTAGTATTGTATACATCAGCTAACAAGTAAGTCATAGGTTTATTTTATGGTAAATTAATTAGGTATCTTTATGTATACTTGTAGTTTGTAATTTGTATTAGGTAGTTTTGTTTTACAGATACCATAATATCCTAAATTACATTACATAGTGCAAACAGAAACACAACGACCAAAAAGTATAATACTTGATATCGGCTAAAGAGAAAGTAATAAAGTATAATTAATAATAATAAGATGTATTGAATGTTTATTTAGGCGATATGAAATACACATTGAAGACAATTACTGTTCACTATACCTATTTTTAACTTTTACTTTATAGTCAATAGCACATGAGATGACAATGACAAGTAGTCTATTTAATAGTATATCCTATATCTACCAGGTAAATTCAAATGTATATTTATATTTTTATTATTATGTGTGTCCCATTGGCATATATAGATGTGAGTTGTCTTGATTCATTCACATGAACGTCACATCAAATCTAACTATTATTTACATTATGACATGCATTTGAATGTTGAAACTTTGAAACTCAACCCTAATTCCGCACTGCACTTGCACTATGTTACATTTCGCTGTACAAAATTGTCAAAATACTACATACCTCGTCTAATTGTAATATTGAATATTTGTTAATTGTAAACGGATTCCTTCCTCAAAGAATCTTAATATTACCACGTACAAAATGTAGTATAGTGTAGGTAGGCATAAAATAATTATACATTTGAAATAGTAGTATTATAGTATGCATAGATGTACTTTTTAATTGGAACTCTACGTAATGAATAACATACTTACATTTACATCAATAAGCAAAGCAAAGCACCTTCAATTTCTTATAAAGTCAATATTGATGTACACATGCAGCTACATGCTAAACTGTAGTTCTATTTACCTAATGTTTCTAGCAAGGCCTGCACTGTTCACGCTTTCATTACCTTAAAAATTCAATGTTTAAGTGTCTCCATAATATAATCTTAACTTTACCCATGTATAATATGTACCATAGATATTTCAGGATTTCAAACTTGAAGTCTGAACTGCACGTTAAATCTTTAATAAAACTTGAAACAGTTGTGCATAACTCTTGAGAAGTGGCCAACGGCTTTCGTATTGCACGCACAATACACTACAGCCTATTCAAGTTAAACGAAAACTCACAACTTCGACTATGGGATGAGAGCAATACTGTGTCATTCCAACATGGCAAGCTATTGAAAGTATAGCGTAATAAATACCTTTATTAGTAGGGTCAATCAATCAAGAGTTATTAACAATTGGTAAAAATCAATGAAAAAGATTCTTAGCGTATAGAATAGACGCCTTCAATGTTGGAATCCTGAAATTGAAATTCTTTGCCTATCTGAATTCACAACATTTTAACTATAACTATCTAACTCCTTAGCCACTTGGTTGGATATACAAGTATTTACAAGGTATCACTGATAATGTCCTCAAATCAAAATCATTTTAACAGTTCGGTCGCCCTAATTAACTTGATAACATTATTTAATAATCCTCTTTAGTATTATAATTATTGGTACCCACATAATTAAACTTGAATCATAATTTTATCCATAGTAGCAAGTGCTAGCAACACACATTAATTGAAGCATTTCAAATTCAAATATACAATATACATCTTTACTTCGAGCCACCAGAAATATTAAGGCTGGCTAATATAGTTTTCTTAACTATTTACCTGAATTAAACGGTATAACAAACTGATGTAATCAGGTATATGTAGATACTATATATAATAATAATGTACCCCTAATCTAGTTAATGGATATCTATTAGGATTTTGCGTATGTACTGTAATTGTGTACGAAACTTTATTATGTATGTACCTACGTCCAAGACATATCATAGAAATTGGCATCTGATTGCCTAGTTTATTAATTACTTTTCCACAACTACTAAAAGTAGTTCTAAGTATGTTCTAGTTTTTCTTCACAAAGTGATTATGACAAGATCTAAAAAGTACAGAGGTCATGTATCTAAAACAGAATGTATTATAGTTGTTTCAAAGGCTAAAATTCTCTTCTAATAATAAGAAAGCTAACGCTAAATTACAAACTGGAGGTTTAACCACAAATGGCAGCAAATATTAAATATATTCACTGCACTGCACTGCCCGAGACAATTTTTGTGTATTTATTTGAGTTTGTTGTTTTGTATTTCATAAGACTAATACAGCTAAACGCAAGATTTCTTTAAAACTCGTAGAAAAATTCAGTATGATCAGTTCAGTCAAAAACAAAATCTTGAAATATTATATTATATTCATATTTTTATATCAATAATTTAATAAGTATGTATGTATGTTTTATTTAAATGTTTACGAAAAGAGTTATTTGTAATAATAATGATTAATAATGATATAATAATTTAGGTACAAGTAAGGTACGTCAGTCTCATCAACAACAAAAACAACACTAGCTAATCATGATATTAAGGCTGGAAAACAAAAATAGAGTAAACTGCAATAATTAACAAGCATTACATTTATATTATGCCTAATTAAGACACTACGTGCAAAGGCAATCTTGTTCTCCGTACTGTTTTTAACAACTTTAATCAATTACGCAAAAACTGCAATGGTAGGTAGGTATTTTCTATATTTTCTAAAGACGATCTATTTATATAGCTACTGCTATCTTTATATACTGACTGAGTACATGGACAAGAGAATTAGATTTGATAAAAATTGAGTTCGCTTTAGTTGATTTAATTAGTTATGTTATTATAATGTACCTAGCTACATAATACGTTTCATCGAAAAGTTGTAGTTACAGTTGTGGTAGGTTTTATATGTGTGTGTACTTTGAGCAAGTCGTGTTTCATTTTTTTTTGAAATTTATATTGAATTCAGTTGACAATGTATCGAAAGTTACATTACAATTACAATACCTGCATTCATATTAATAGGAATCAATTTTGTTTTCTTTGTTATTGTTGTTAACATTTATTTTACTTAAAAGGTATGTGTGAGTGAATAGAATATTTTGTTAAATAGGCTGGGTTGTTTAGTTAGTTTTAGTTGTGTTTGATTTGTTACGTGCCTCTACAAAAAATACATCTGCTTTTTCCAAGTTGCGCTACATTGCTTTGCTACTTTTAATAAATCAATATTTTGTGTAAGTAGGTACGTTAAAGTTGATACATATTGATAATAGTACAGTATAGTCAGTAGTCCAATTCCGTTTTTATACTGCTAGATAATTGTTAATTATGCATTCGCATTTCTGTATGTCTATATTATACTATTTTGGGGATGATATATCCCTTTGAATTTCACACTCCCACTAACTGTCTGAAATATTTAGTCTACCTATAAAAGGGTTGTTAGTACTTAACTACATACATATTACAGAAGACTAAACATTGTAAAATGTTAACTGTACTTTTTCTTGTTAATAGTAAACAGTAATTGAAAAACATAACTATCACTACTTATACGATTACCATCACATTACATGATAGTTTTTTTATAGTACACTTTTGTTTACATAGGATATTCTCTCTGAGGCATAATAAATGGAAAATGCACATTGACATTGTTATATCTTATTTTAAATATCTACATACCCTAAATCATTTTACTAAGCAGTAGTACTGATTATTAATCATAATAAAGTTTCTCTTTTTGCTCTCAGTCTGTCTGTTTTGACTTGTTGCTTCCCTGTGAAACACGGACGAATAAACACAAGAATTATTAATCCATACCATAACCCAATACAATGACAAATCGAATTTACAATTTATCCTGCATCCTGAATAAGTATATAATTATTTAACAAGCGAAATATCGCTATAATCTTTGACTTCTTGGACAAACTTCTATTTCATTACTATTGTTCAACAAAAACTGAATAGATCATTCATTTTAAGATTGCTGTAATGTACGTTTGATAATTGTATATATTATTATTCTAATTAAACTGAAATTATTGTAATTTAGTTGACTTTTTAAATGACAACTTCATTGCTAGTTTCACAAGTAGGGTACTTATAATTCTAGTTTTATAGCTGTGAATCTGAAAAATTGGTATTTGTCACGTAATAATTTAATATTTTATTTAGGAGTAAAATAAATTTCATAGGCTAATCTTATTTACTATTAATTGTAATCTTATCTAATCCACTCATAGTGTTATTTAATGAATTTTCAATCAGACCGATCTGTGGCTAAACCTCGTATAATATTAATTAACATACTATATAGTACAACAGAAACAAAGACATGACGACACACTCAACATAGCTTTTCTATGATTATTAATTATATTATAAATTGTAACCCACCTCTATTCTATTGGAATATGTTATTCTACAAGGGCCATGGCCATACACGACTAATGAGAGTTAGCCTAAAAGTTTAATATTGTTTGAATAGAACAAAACATTTGCAGAAAATTGCTAATAGCTGAAATATAATAAAATTACATTCTAAATGTTTGATACAATGCTAGACTAATATTATTAGTAATTGCTGAAAAAGTGAATTATAGTAACTGCTTTAGTCTAGAGCACCAATGAAAATAATTTAAAATGTGGTGATGCATACAAATGGGAGTGGTGAGTTGAGTAGAGTTGTTTGTGATTGAATTGTGAAGAGAAGAGAATTCATTCACCTGTATTAGGTAGGATTTTTCAGTTTCATGCACCAACATTCAGCCAGAAGAGTAAACTTGGTTTGGTAGAAAGGTACTCTTTCCCAAAATTCTAATTAGTAGGTGATAGGAATCTCCAATGTTCCTTTAGGCAACCATCTTGAGTCGTCCATGGCGTCGAGCAGGTCATTGGAACGTTTGAGTAACTCCGCGTTGAGACGTTCCACATCAATCGGCAAGCTATGTTCTGTCAGTCAGTCATTCAAAGTATTGTGTATGTTCAAAATCCTTTAGCAAGTTCAGAAATCAAGAAAACAAGAGAAAAAACTGTCATCATCTTACAACAAAAACAGACAGAAAACAGCCAGAAACAAGAAATAAAAACGTTCAAAAAGAAAAACGATGACCATTTGAATTTCAAAAATCTACATATGACAGTATTCATTCCATAATATACAAATAGAGTTACAAGAAGATAGTATCCATACATTACATACACAGCAGAGCTAATCTCTCTACACTCACAAACAATCATAGCCAGAAACTACTCAATTATTTCATCTCTGATATATTATTTACATGATATTATCATGACACGAACGTTTTATAAGTATTGCTTATTAAAGTCATACTATGCTGTGGTCATGCTCAAAAATGTTTATAAATAGAGGTAGCTAATCAGTAGCTAATTTTACTTTAGACAGACGACAGCATAACACTAATAATGTTAAACAATGATTGTCAGCATTTCTACAATTATTGATTGTGAGAAATAGTGAGAAAGGAAAACATTTGTGAACAACTAACCATAAAGTTAATCAAAACCACGAGACTTTGTTTATCTGTCTGCCAATTAAACTATTAATAGGTACCGTAATACGGTTTACGGTACACTATTAGGTTAGAATACCATATAAGCTACTTTTAATCTAATCTAACGTATTTAAGATTGAATAAGTATCACAGCATAAGCAAATTCATGCAGTGCATCGCACAATATATTGATTTAAACACATCTAAGAGCCAGTGCAAACGTTGCAGTTTGATAAAACGCATCAAAGGATTTCTACATATTATAAAACATTGACACGATAAATTGCACACTTGTCAATATAGTGTATCTTTCGATCAGAATGATTACGTAAACTACGTAACACAACTATAATACGAAGGAAAATCAAGCAACCTGGCACCGAAAATCGTTATTTAAACTTGAATATTGAAAAATGGGTAAGCAAATAAATTATTAGAGGTTTGACTAAACTGATAATTAATACGTATAAAGCAAAATTGACAAGTTATCACTCATCCATTAAAAGCTGTATACATACCGAATTAAAACAATAAAGCGACATATCAACTCTATTAAAAGTGTAAATGTCACTATAATACTAGGGCTAACAAGGATAATATGGCATTTAAAACATCAATGTGACCGGCATATAAACAAATTGCCCGTATTGATAATTGTACATTCAAAAAAGTAAATAATTAGTATAAGTAATAAGTAGTGTGTATAAATAATTCAAAATCGACTATATCTTAATTTTAGATATTGTAAACTGTAAAGTAAAGTAAATGAATTGTTCAGGAAATTCTTAGAGCTAATAATAATAATAATAATTAAATACAAGTACAGTACAAAGTACAGTAGTAGTGACTTGATTAATGTAATATATAATAATATAATTTCAGAGCGCGATGCGAAAGTACGTCCGATACTAAATCAATAACAATCTACTAGTTCACACTGCACAGGTGTACTAATCTTAATTCGAACATGCCTACAGCTAATAATTTAGATTTTTAGATATAATATTATATCAGTAATCAGTTGGTATTGGTACGGGTACGATGTATATTTAGGATTATACGGACTAAAAAATCAAAATATTCTAAGTGTGATTTAGTAAACAAATAATAGCAATACATCCCGATATTTCTGCTCAATTGGATTCGAGCCAATTCAATTCTCAATTCATTCAAGAAATTGTTCAAATGACGATCTTACGTAAACCAGTCAAAAGGTTTGCTTGAAAATAAAAATATAGAGAAGAAATAATTAGCTATGCATTTTGTCTGAGATTTAGAGAGAAAATCTCCCCGTTCATAATTTAGCATCCATAGACGGATGTCAGTTAAAACATTCAATAAGCATTTATATAATTTGATGAATCCCCTAAAGAATTTAAAAAGAGTAATGAAGTGGTTTTCGACTTACCTACAAGCTCGTATTCATCATCTTGCTGTTGTCCATGAGCATGGGCATGTCCATGCGGGTGCGAATGTGGGATCTGCATGCTCATCGGAGCCCCGCCAGCATAGTGTCCTCCTTGACCCATATTGACTCCCAGTGGTGGTTGAGGGGGAGGAGGTTGCTGTTGGTAAGTGTAACTTGGATCGTAATAGTTTCCATAATTTTGCCATGCAGCATAATTTTGCCAATACTGCTCGTAGTACTGAGAATATTCTTGACCTTGTTGTGGAGGCTGCTGACCAGTTTGTCCACTCCTTAATTGTGTAAAAAATATTATTGTTAGTATACATTAACATTTGTAATACTCCAGAAACTACGACTGGCGTATGCACTTTAATTTATAAATGGATGAAATATCAATATTGACACTCATAGGAAACAATTTGAATTACTATTCCATATTTAATGATACTTGATACTTGATACTTACCACATTGCCTGCACAGCAGCCATAGCCTGGCCCTGCAGAGGATTGTTAGCTTTCTGACCTCCAGCACGATTGATAGCTATACTCACTCTTAGGGCTTTACTTCCGATGCCCTGTAATAAAAAAATATTTTTATACAGTTATTGTAATATACTTAAGTATTGTTATCTACGTTTTGTTATGCAGGTGTTTAGAACGGTCTAGTGACAATTTTATCAAAAAATATAAGCGTACCTTGAATCCATTCATTTGGATAAGAGCATCTTTTTGTTCTTCTTCATCGGCAAAACGTACAAATCCATAACCCTTGCTGAAGCCATTCTGATCCAAAATAACTACAAGAAAAAATATTTATAAATAAAAATCGAAATTAGACACGTCAAATTTTTCTTTTTAGAGATATGGAAGATAACTTTAAGGGGACATAGTAATACCTTTTGCAAGTCGCACTGATGGATAACGAGATGCAAATCCTTTATATAAAGTGTAATCATCCACATCGGGGCTTAAATCTCCAATCCAAAGAGAGAAATCCTTATCCATTGCCTGTTTTCCTCCCAGTGAAGTATGGTTAAGACGAAATTTTGTCGGTGGTTGGGAGTTGGGAATCATTTTGTTATTCAACTTGTGCATGGCGGTCAACGCAGAGAAATCATCAGGAAACCTGCAAGTAAAATTGTAGTACTGTAGAATAGAACATTTTGGCCACTGACAAATAAAAGTTGATTTAAACAAAAATAATCGATTATCAACTTACTGAACAAAGCAATACCCTGCCGGCTCTCCAGTGAATTTGTTTTTCATCATTTTAACCCCTGAGATTACTTCTCCCATTTGACTGAAAGCCCCCCTGATATAATTTTCGTCCATATACCGTTCCAACTATAAAGCAAAGCAAAATAATTTTCATATTCTTACGTAAGCCGCTCTATAATGCAGAAAGATGTTTAAAATATTACTAAAAACTTACAGAACCCATCCACAAAACACCGACTTGGCTCGCCATTTTGGTACTCTTCGAAACTTAAATGTTAGTTATTAGAGTTTATCTCTTACAATACTTGCTCCTTGCTCCGTTTATTTGTTCTAATTTGCTAATTATGTAGACGAAGGGGCAAACAATTGATTTGGTGAGGTAATTGATAAGAAATAAATTAAATTACAAGTCATTCAACGTATATTCTAATGTAATGTTGAGCCTTGTATTATTATCCTTAAGATTGCAGATTTAGCAGAACATCAGTGTTTGTTAATCTTGCCTGTCACCAGTGTGTCTGTTAGCTTTTGATTTTGCCCGAGAATCAGGATGAGGAAATTTTCAGTGTCCGACCTTCAACGTTATTTTTGGCGATAAGAACTAATAAGCATTGCCGTAGACAAAAAAGAAAGTGGTCGTTTGTAACCTAAAACAGAAAAAATTGCCATTATTGATTATAGGCCAAATAAAACACAAGTTTTATACCATCAACCATACCCACACCCACCCAACCCAATGATGACTACTAAATTTTATTAATTGCTTTAACACTATTTGCTAACCATAACAGAAAACAGTAAGTAATAAATGAAGTCTAGTTGTATATACGATTCGATTTAAAAACTATTCTAAGTAAATTAAAAATTAGACCTGTGCCTGCATGTAAAATAGAAGTCAGTCAGAAGTACTATCAAGTACAACACCAACACCCAGCTGATCTGACGTAATTGGTAATAAGAATTACTTTGAATTGAACTTTTAGATTGTCAACTGTATAGATCTGACCATCTGACTATGTGACTGAACGCAATACAGCTGGACCGTGGACAGCTTACTTAACTGAAAACACACAAAAGTATGACTACTACCAGCTTTAAAGAGTGAAATATGTCACGAAACGATGGGACCGATAATCTCCAATCGTTCCAGTGTCCAGAAAATATTTCTGTTGTTGCTTGCCCTGTCTGTCTAGTATAAATATGGTTTTCCTTGTTTCTCCAATATAAGGTTTGGTTAAAAAACTGATAATTGACCGCATTCCCGACGACAGACCCATAATTTCATATTGGCATTTGTCAACCACCAACATCAAAAATATGCTGTATGCAAGATTGTAATTTACAGCATATTAACAATTAACCTTTGACCTACAATGTACAACCAACAATTCTGTCGGTTTATATTTTCAAGATTTGCTGTCTGCCAACATCTATCCATCAGTTGAGTTCCACGCCACCCAGGAGTCCTGGGCCATGGCCAGGGCCAGGACTACTGACTGACTGCCTACTGCGGGCCGACTAACGAATCTATGAATTTAACTTACGAAAATTGCTAAAATCAACATAACTATTAACTACTACTGACTACTGTTGAATGTCAGTCTGGCCAAACAAACACCAATCCGCCAACTGTGCCTCAGCTGCGTTCGTTCAATTGTCAATAATTAGCATTTAGTTAGTTAGTACCATATAATACCATGATTGCTTATAGATTTGATTATATTTATTACTTATCCATTATTAAATCAGATAGATTTGTATTTTGTAATAATTATTGTAACAATATTATGTAATATAATAGTGAAGAATTTACCAAAATTACCATTATCAATATTAAAAAATTAGGAATGAAGTAAAATATTTGAACAATACCTAATTAGCTACAAGATGAATATCCCCAATAAATTAGGAATGCCAATAATCATGTCACTGACAACTTCCACACACACAGACAGTTAAAATTAATGATTAACTACTACTGATGAACTGCAGAAATAAAAGTAGTATAAGTTCTGTTCCGATGTAGTACACAAGTGCCGTGTTTTGTGTGTCGTGTGGTATATACTAAGCCTTTTATATAGTCTCTTATAAAATGGATTTTATACACTATAAATTTTATGTATTGTCGTCCTACTGAAACTCCTTGAGTCCTCAAATCCTAAACGCCGCACACGTATTTTACTATCATAGTAGAAGACAAGCAGAGGCACACGCGTATTATGCTGAAGTTACGTGGTCCATTGGATTTATATTCCTATCCTCCTATACGATACATTTAATTCCACTACTCAACTACTCACTACTCGACTCCAATATAAGGAGCAAAAGTTGACGTACTTCAAATAAGAATACAGACGTCATTCTGTAATATGGCGGCGGCCAGGAATTTTAGTCCTGTATGCCTAGCATAGATTAGGTAAAGGTAGCTCTTTATAAAGGAGCTTGTCTCCTTTATGTTTCATGTGTCTGCCTGTCCGTCCGTCTGTATGTCTGTCTGTCTGTTTGCGTTGTAACTCAAAAACAGCCGAGATATCGACTTCTAATTTGTATTGAGGTTCCTCCGCTGTCACTGCGGTCAAAAATTTCCACAAAAATAGTTCATACATAGCATTACCTAGGACATATATGCAGGCCAAAATTAATTTTTTTGAATTTTTAGTGAATCCGACAGTTTTAAAGTTTTGGTAAAATTTTTATGGATGAAAAGAATCGATTCAGAAATACGGATTGAATTAGGACCTGAAGTTTACATTAATTTCCCTAGTCTCGTAATGCCCATATCAAACCAACCTTAACATCATGCCTCACCCATGCCTCACTCTAGTTAGCTCGTAGCTGTATATTTCAAATAAAATATGCCGGACGGAAACCTAATGAGATACATATACTATTAGCGTAAACATACTTTGTATCCTTACATTAATTTTTAGTATCTATTAGTATTATAGGTTAGTATTTTCCTTGCTAGGCAAGTTTGGACCCGAGTCTAAACTATAACTATTGTACTCGTGTGTGGATCTGTCGAAGATTAATAAATAAATTAAATAAATAAATATAATAATATAATATTGAATTTGCTAATTTGAAGTGACTTTTAGTTTGGCCGGCACCAGTCTCTACAAATATTTACACTGCAGATGAAGTGTTGTTAGCTGTTTGCTAAAGCTGAATAGCAGCAAGCTTCAGGCTGGGAAATGGGAGTATATTTCCTATGATATGATATGTCTGTACCAATATATAGTTGACCCATACATTGGATGTGATGTGAAATTATGTACATAAATATGATATGTATAGCTTTTATATCGGCATTTGGAGATGAAAGAGTGCGTGAATACAGGCAGGTCTACGTGTGCCCGTCTATGTCATATATAAAATGTATATAATATATTATCATTTCTATGATTGTAACAGATCTTAGTAAAACAATTATGCATGTATACTTCAGACCACTTGAGTAGACAAAGAGCCGATTTTATGATAGCATGGTGCCCCGATTTGTTAAATACTTATGAGACTGAAGAGTTTTTGATTGATTCTAGTTGGTAATTTGAGATTTTATGTTTTGTAGCGATAAAACAAATACTTAGAGTGTACCTGTTAACCTGTATGCTTGTATGCATAAAAAGACACCAGAATCTTCTTCAGAATTCTTCAGAATGTTCTTCATCTACATTTAAATGTCATAAATGCCCACATAAAGGTACATAGAATGCACAAATGTATTAATTATTAGAGTACTAGTATTTAGGCCCGTTCGAAGAACGGGCGTTTCTAGCACTGTAGCGGTCAATAATTCTTGTGTCCTACCTCT
>JAQFYC010006289.1:0-12473 GCA_034694165.1 Tomocerus mixtus | reverse complement strand
CGGACAGACGGACAGACGGACAGACGGACAGACGGAACGGTCATTTACATAAAGTATTGTTCCAATACTTAACAAGCATATTTAGGGTACCAAATTACTATTACTAATTGTAAGATATCTAGTTTACAATTACCTAACCTAGTTTCGGTCTATGTCTAGTACATACCTACATTAGAATATTACAATAGTAATTGCTAAATAATGAATTATAAAGTAACCTAACCTTGCACCTGTCTGCCTACATATTATGTACCTAATATTTATAATTGGCTAACGATTAGCTAAAAATCTGTTTGACCACAATTTCTTTGAGCTACTACTTAAGTTGGGAAGAATATTAGAAAGCTCAAAACTACCTGTTCATCTATTTACTTTGCTACATTGATTAAATCAGCAGGATTTATAAAACTAAGCATCAACAGTTCAGTTCAGAAAAGCCTATAATACAAACAAGGTTTAAGGGAATTGTGAAGTGAATATACTAGTTGATTTTTTGTATAGCAAAAGAAAATCATAAACAACTCCTTTAGTTTGATTGGGGGAATTGTAAATTACACCCACTTCACCTAGTTCACCCACCGCGCACCCATTTGGTGCGATTGTGTTCAGTTAGGTTAGGTTAAGCTAAAAACTCAAAATGGGGGAACGGGGCGAAGTGGATGCCCTTTTGATTGCTTACCTGAAAACGATTCATAATCAATTATTTATTTGGTATAATTGAAACTCTATTGTGACTTCTTTGAATGTCTTTGATAAACATTCACCTGTCAAAACCCAACATCCATTCTCTAATATCATTGTCACAGTGAGCTGTTTAGTAAGGTCTGGCAGAGGTATACATGAAACTAGAACATCAAAAATTTACAACGTATGTATAATCGCAAAACAGATTCACTTTCCCAAGCCAAATATACAAATACTTATAAAGTAAGCAAATTAAGGAGGTATTTAAATAAACCGAATAGGCCCAGTATTTAGTGGAATATTTTGGCTGGGTACAGTCCTAATATCATAATAACACTTCTAACAGACAGAATCCAGCTAATATGCTATATTTGAAGAATTACCTTAACAATATCCCAATTGCAATTGCATTTTATTTAATTTACTCAACGTATGTATTTGTAAATATTCATTTGAGACTGAGACTAGTATAGTAATTGTAGCATAAATGATAGTGAAATGATAAATGGATAGTATATTAATGTTATGTTGATGGAAATATTGTGTACAACTACTAGTATAGAGGAGGGTGAGGAGAATACATCCTTCCAAGAGGGAACTGAGATATCGGAGGAGGAATATTTTGGTTTTGGTGACAGTCAGGAATTCCAGAATTTGAATGATTTCCATTGTTGTTGGAGATTCCGTTGGTGTTGTTATTCATGGCAGCTCCATAATGGTGAGAATTCCCATGACCGTGAATATGATTGTGAAGACCGTGAGTAAGTTTGGAAGCCGACCTCTCCCTGTCCCCCGATTTCTGTCCTTCCGGAACAGCCACAATATCCGACATAAAGGAAATGTATGTAATGGCCAACCTCAGGGTTTCAATACGGGATAGCCTCTTTTCATACGCAAAAGTCGGCACCTTTAGTCAACAGAAAGCTTATTAATTTAGCTCAATAGTATACCGTATGCACCGATTAGAAGCCCGTGGGGAATCAGGTTATGGTGGGCCAAAATTGCCTCTTGATACCCTTAACTGTATTGCTGTAGGGTATATAACCCATAGTGGGGAATCAGGTCGACGTAAGGATTCTAATCGGATTTTACGGTACCACATTTTCCTCTAAATTATGTAAACACAGTTACCTTAATTTTTTACATCTAAACAGAGAATATTAAGATTTAGATTCAGAGATGTAACGAAGAGAGCAAATACATTATTACCTTGCGACGAAGTTTATCGAAAGCTTCATTTAGATTGAACATTCGCCTCCGTTCACGAATATTAGCCGCTCGTCTTTGTGCCATTGTTGCTACACGCCTTCGAGGCTTTTTTGACGATGACTTATGTGGACCGAATCTGTTAGGTGTAAGTAACATAATGCTTTTTAAGGTAATCCGTTTCATAATTCCAAGAATATTCCACCATGTCACAATTATAAATACAATGCTAATATAGTAGCCAATAGTATCCCGGTGCAACATTTAACTATTTCAGATATAATGCACATTTTGTACTGACATACGCATAAACTATTTCTTAACTACATACTCGATTATATACTGCTTAGGTACACGTACGCATTGTATTGGGACAAATCTGTTTAAAATGCTAAAATCTTCACATAATTCATACAGTTCAGCTGGTTTAACATTATAGCTGCGGTTGCTGGTTACGACTATATAGTTACGCACAATTTGAAAAGAAAATTGACTCTACTAATATTTTTAGAAATCGAAAGCATGTAGTGCTGACAAAACTAATTATGCAGCAGTACGAATATTGTAGTACTACACAATACAAACTCACTTTTACTTTCATTACTTTCTTCAGAGCATTCTTCGAAAAGTGTAGGTCAATTTCTCTGTAAGACAAGAATCTTTAAAATGTGACTGACATGACGGTGATTTAAGTATTTAAAGTACTTACCTACACACTAATATACTTACTAATTATGCCTGTGCATGCATAGTATGTATGCACTTTGGTCCATCGTAGGCACTCACTAATATATGTATGTAGCGTTTACTTTGAATTAAACATCTAAAATGAAAACTTCATGCAAATAATCTACTATGAATAAATAGGCATACCTATGAGAAATTTTAGATGGGCTGGGGCGTCCGTTTGAAGTTGACCACAAGTCACAGTTTAGGGAACTGGGTACTGGAATTAAGTCAGCGCCTTGATGATGATGATGATGGTAGCCTAATTGATGAGCCCGTTGGCCACCTTCAGCCCAAAGACCCAAAGAGCTTAATGCGGATGCAGAAGTGTTATTTGTATTGATATTTCCACCGGAGGAGTTTCCACCCAAATTTTGTCCACCAGAACTGCTATTGTTTGAATTGACAATGCCTACAGATTGGGAAGGTGCACGAATGGCAAGTGCTGCAGCGGCAGCAGCAGCCGCGGCTGCTGAAGATTGGTGAGATAATTCTGGATTGTAAAATTGTCCCATTTGCAAAGCGGTTTGCACAGATAAATGATGATGATAAGCTAATTCGTAATTTGCAAATTCAGAAGGAGTGGGACAATAAGGATTATGATTGCCCGTTGCAGATGCTGTTGAAGATACGGAGTTTACTGATGTTGTGGACTGCCCGTTGGTGGCGGCCATGAAAGATTTCCTTCTTCAGTCGCTGTAACATTCATTGAATGAATGCTAAACAAGGAAACTTTGTATGTAATCACAATTTCTTAAGTTATCTTAATGTACCTTAAACCTACTTACTTAGGTATATGTAATGCAATGTGTACACTTAAGCTGTTCGCTATTACAAGGACTATTCTTGCCAGAGCCTCATTTATCTATAAATCAAATACTTAACCAGGTTTGCTTTTTAACCATCTCTCATCCTGAAAATGTTTCCGATAAGATTGTTTTCACTTACGACGTTTACTATATATGTACATTACATTGTACTTGCGTGTATCTTGCATACCACACTACGGATCTCCGTTACGGGCGAGATTGAAAGGGAGGAGGACGCTTCTGCTAGGGTGGGGCATTTGCAGTGAGATTTCGTTGAGTCTTGCCGAATTGCTCCAATCGTAACAGCTTGTGACAATTTGGTTGGCTAACCGTACCGTGGAGATGTGGGACTCCCTACTTATGTTCCAAAACGGATTGGTCAAGAGGATTCAGATAATCGAAGTCAAAGACACAATTTTAATGATATTTATGTATCTATATATGTATCAGAATCAGTAAGAAATTGCATTATTAAAGAAATTCGACAGCATTGTGAAGGTTGAAGTTACTTGCCAATTCAATGCATTTTCCAGCATAAGGTCCAATTACAACAATATTTCACCTATTTGATTTTTACTACCTAGGTTAGTAATATTGGTAGTGTAAGTAAGTAAGTGTAAGTGCCAATTTTGGCATAATTATTTTAGGAGTTTTACGGGAAATGCCTTCGTAATAAGTGCCAATTGCCAATTACATACTGACTTGTATTTTAATGACTTATACAAATTCATCTGTATTTACAGAAGCAATAGCATTACACTTTGAACCATATTGATAGCATACTTCAGCTTCGCTATACAAAGAGAATGTGTATACTGAAACAAACAGAATATTATGAGGAAACTATATATATATGCAACTTATTACATCTACTATAAACACAGATGTTTTTAAGGTGTGTCGGAAACTGTATATACGTAGGACAGGAAATTGAAGGTCCTCATAGTTTAGTTTTAGTTTGACATTTGAATATTTCCCATCGTAATTACGGTCTAAATATCTTGAATTAGCAACACACAATTAGATGTATTTAGTAACCACTACATAAAATGTACACTTGGGTTAACCTCAGGCATTTCAATATGAAATAAAAAATAAAATTTAAGCTTATCTTCATTTTAGGCCGACATTTTTTGATTTTCCTGAATTGCAATTGCACAGGTTCAATTGTTCCTACAGTGCTACTTAACAGTATCCACACGGCACATTGAGGCTGTCAATATGACTTGTGAGCTGTCACATGGGAATTTTCTTAGGATTAATCCAATGAAAAAGTATTCAGTATGAATATTAATGATTCGTATACCTACACTAACCATTTTTGTGCGATTCAATATATTTATGTTAGTTTGGCTTAATCCGATGTAGTGTGGATTAACACAAATACCCTTCTTCATTTAAGCGAAGCTACTTCGCTAACATTGAGGATACTAACGTGTATAAAGTATATGTAGTAGCAGTCTTTGAACATTTAACTAATGCTGACCGCTGAAGCTATTTAGTTAAAGTAAACAATTAGAATTTAGACTATTGTGTTCCAAATAGCTCCAGTACAAAATCCAAATATTATTAGCTTACACGCAATTACGTATAGTTTATAGATAAGAGATGTTGTATATTTGGAATAGAAGCAAGGACCCCACTAGACGCTAACCTTCTTTTAGGGTACTACTACCACATTAATACAGAAGACCCTGGCCCAATTCATTTGGCTACATTTGTGTTTTGATTTGACTTTATTTAATACTCGAAGTTGATATTACTCCTTTTGATGGTAATCCGTGTGCCCACTTGTGAAATTGGAAACAGTCGGATTAAGTTAACCATTCAACAAAAGTGGCATCAATATGTCATGTTTGTATTTATCTATTCCTTGTAGATTCCAAGTTTCAATATCATGCAAAACTAAATAAAGTAGCCTACCATCAACAAACGGGAACGGAAAGATTAGTTCCGCTTATTATAAGGGAGCCAAGCCAAATTGAACAAAGCTATAGGCATTGCATTGTCATCTCTATCCAGATTCAGCAGCCTAGGAAAACGCCAACACTTCTATCTATCACTGAACTGTATGAATTAAGCCTGTCGTACTTATATCATCATAATTTCCAGGAGAGTAACTATCTGTAGTTGTAGTATTGTGGATTAATAAGATAAAGACTTTATCACAAGGCTATGCATAAATAATTTCCGCTTCTTTCACACAGCACTGTTTATATTATCTAGATGTGGAATTGTGCAATGCAAGTAGTAAATAGGCATTAAAGATTTGCATAAAGCTCATTTAATATACAGGAGCAAGTACATGGTGGTATTAATTTAGAAATTGATATACTTAAGAAAAATTGGCAAATTAATTGAGCAATGAGCAATTTGGTAGAGGTATATAATATAAAGTCTCAGATCCAAACATTTTATGGTTATAGCATTTGAATTGCATCTCTGTAGCATCATGACCAACCCGGTCTGAAATCCTTTTACGCCCCTGACGCTTACTAAGAATAGGAAATCGACTATTATGTAGTATAATGAACTTCATAGTCGCAAGTAGAGCAGTATACCATACAAACACAGCAAATAAATAAATTCAGTTACTTCTTTTCCTTTTCTGTAAAATTGAATATGATACTATAATGTTATCCTTTCTACTGCTAAAATTCTTATTTGCTTCTGAGATTTATGCTATATGTTATATAGTATTATATATTGGATATTGAGATCTTAGTATTGTAGTAATGATTATACCTACATCTGTGATACACATATTATTGTAATAGTCCTATAGAACAGGTGCATTTAATGTCGTAATATGGAAATGTATGGAGAGGGGGTAGTGAGCTCATATAACATTTACATTTGTCTACTGTACTGCGTTCTATCTACTGTGTGCTGCTACTGCTACTATTGTATCGGATATTGTATCAACTGCAAGGAATTAATAAATGTACGTAAGTAACTCACCAAAGTTATATAATAACAGAAAATCAAAGGACAAAAGACAAAACGGGAATGTGAGACAAAACGGATATTAATTCATCATAAGTAAAACTCATAATGCACACGACTCAACAGATCCACCACAATTCTCCTGCCCCTGCTATTGTGTTCTCTACTCTAGCTACGACCCTACTTGCTGTACAAGTACACATTACAGTAGACTGACTAGACTCTCTAGACTAGACACTTACTTAGCCAGTGCAGTTCACCATAGCAAAAGTAGGAAAATCTTTGCAATAGCAGAGCTCACGCCTATTGAGCTGTATAGGGAGAACTTTGGAGAACCCCAAGCATTCTTTATTAAAAAAGAAGAAGCAGCTGCTATTTATCGTTACATACATACTGGATCTAATATTGCAAGTTCGATTCACATAAATACATATATGTATGAATGATGCACCTTAAGCTACATTCGCATTCGGGCCATAACCTTATATGAAACTATGTAAAATGTAATCGAAAGGGGATAGTGTGTGATTTCACGGAAATAATTCTTTCCAGAGATCCATGCGTTTTCACTAATAATGTGCCACGTCAAATGTCAGCTGTCAAAGTCAATTAAGAAAGAACATCACAGCAGTTTGTCATCACGCTAAATACCATTTTTCTCCCCATTCATTCAGCTGTAAGAAGGACAATGGAACTGCGGACATGGTCTAATGCTGAAATGCCAATATTTTACACACAATAAGTTGAGTAAACCAAAAGTTACCACTTGCTACAAAACAAGTGCACCAGAGAACAGAAAATCTGTAAGTTTCTGTAATTATAAGTATGTAATGATTGCAATGCATTTGTGTAAGTATGCTTGCTTTTCTACAGGTGAAGAAATCTCCAGGAAAATATATCATTACACCCCTCGCGCTCTAAGTGCCAGCTAAAGCAGATATTCGGAGAAGCATTAAGCACAATAAATTAATATAGATATGTCCACAAATATTACATCGGTGCATGAAACATGTTATCTGACACGTAGCAACTTATCAGTAGGTAAGTAAGTAGTTAGGTATCTTAGATTTTATGATTACTATTCTGTTAATTGCTTTGCGCCTGGGAAATAGCAGCGTGGGCTCATTATACTGTAGAAGAAGTAGGCAAAGAGTCAAAGACTAATTAACAGTTAACTTATACTTGGTACGAGGCTTACACACGCAATTACTTGTTAGGTGGGCATGCTAAATTATGATTACAGATGCCGATGTACAATTTATTTCAACTCCATGTTTAGTGTAGTATAGCTATATGTATACCGATGACCTATGGAGTAATCAGTTTAGTTTATGTACTTATACCACAAATGCTTACATTCATTCTACTTATGTAGTACGTACGTAATATTACCTTCTTACTTATGTGCAAAAAGTTCGTGATACTGTCATTGAACGCATTAAATTAATTTTGTACCCAATACAGTTAAGTATTCGCATATAAATTACAATTGGCTATAAATTCTTAGTAAATAACACTATAAAACTTATTGTTTATATTGATTACAATTGCTATTGTTTGCTATGCAGCTATATATCCATTTCATTATATAGATTCTGGAGAGTAGATTCACAGTCCTCAGCATATGCCAATATGGGGAAGTTGGCAATAATATTTTTGGCTTTTACAGTCATTTATTCTGGACATAATTTGGCCCCTGTATCTGCCAATGAAGAAGAGGCAAAAGCATATTTGAAGGAGCTGGAAACGAGATATTCGGAAGCTTGCAACAAGGTATAGATAATGCAATGGTGTGAATTGTATAGCCTAGTACCTAAGCATATGTTGACTCATTATATCAATGACCAATGTTCTAAAAATAATGTTTCTATCTGCAGAACAACATTATTAATTGGAATTTCTCAACTAATGTGACGAAGGAGAACGAAGCGGCTGCAGTAAGTACAAAACGCTAATTGAAACAAGAACATTGTGAAATTAATTACAATTTGTTAACCATATTATTGTACTTTCAGAATGCAGCTTCAAACGCGTATTCTCAATTCCAAGCTGATATTCAAAAAGAAATCAATACAAAGTTTCCTACCTGGGATAAATTTACAAACCCATCTTTAAAGAGAGAATTTAAAAATCTTGCAATTGCTGTAAGTAAATGGTCTCATTCTTTCAACTGCAAATATACTATTGTAGCACTATGATTATCACTTACAACCACCCATTTTTTCACGTTACTATAGGGCCCTGGAGATATACCAAAGGATCAAGTTGAAGCTGTAAGTTATCAATTTGTTACTCTAATAAGAATAAGTGTATAAATGATAGATTATCCTCATTTTTGGTAGATAAATGCGCTTTCGAGCAAAATGGAAACTGCGTATGCTCAATCAACTGTGTGCCAATATAAAAATCCATCGAATTGCACACTCCATTTGGATCCTGGTATGGAACAAAAATTAATAAAATCATTTTTCTCATGATTTAAATTCATATTCTGAAACGGTTCATCTTTTATATACTCTCATATGCTCTAGATATTACAAATGTATTAAAGAGTTCAAGAGATTTCGCTGAATTGGAACATTATTGGACAGCGTGGCATGATACCCTTGGTTCAAAAGTAACTGTTGATGATTACGAAAAGTTTGCTGCCTTTTTGAAAAAGGTGGCAGTTGTTAACCGTAAGTTAAAGATTTACGTAGCATTATTCATAAGGGTAACTTCAGATACCTAAAAGAGCTATAATAAATACACCTTTTGTATCTAAAGATGTATAACTCAGTTGAAATTCCAATATATATAGTAATGGTACTCTAGTTATCAAGGCTGATGTATGAATTAGCTAAATTAAAAGTAATATAAGGAATATATTGTATTGGTTAGGTTTTAAGGACATGAGTGATTTCTGGGCTGATCCATACGATGATGGTACCAAAGGATTCAGTTCTGACAAGTTTATGAAAGACATGAAAGACGTATGGAAGAAATTACAGCCGTATTTTAGGTAAGGTTAAAAATCTGAAATAGGGTTTTGTTTGAGGTAGTACTGTATCTACGTAGTAAGTACTTTAGTACTGATATTCTCCGCATGAAGATATAAGCTGTGTCTTGTACTTATAGTAAACTCCATGCTTACGTAAGGATGAAAATGCGACCTCTTTACAAGGACCATATTGGAAAAGATGGATATATGCCTGTTAATATTATGGGCAATATGTGGGCACAGGTAATAATAACTAATATAAGTGTCTTACATATTATATACTGTAGTATTATGAACCAAAAGATACCTAATACTATAGAAGCGTATCAAAATAATTTGAAGCATGAAAAAATAAGGATTTAAATGTGTTATGCATAAATGTAAATAATTATTACCCACATAACTATGCATCATTAAGGATTGGACAAATCTTGACCAAATTACAAAACCATATCCAGAAACTCCAAGTTTAGATTGCACAGAAGCAATGGTGAAAGCTGTAAGTTTTGTATTCGTTCTTCTTCTAACTATAAGAATGTGTGTGTAGCTGATAATATTTATTTGGAAGTATTTTTCTTTTCTTTTCTTAGAATTTCGATGTTGATAGAATGTTTAAAGAATCAGATAAATTCTTCGGAGGTCTTGGCTTGGAAACAATGACGGATACCTTCTGGAGTAAAAGTATGTTCAAGAGACCAACTGACGGTCGTGAGGTTGTTTGTCATCCAACTGCGAATGATTTTTGTTCAGGAAAGAAAGACGGAGATTACAGGCAAGCGTTCCAAACAATGATTTTGATACATATTAATATATTAATATCTTTTACACATATTATTGTTTGTTCCTCTATTGTGCAGGATTAAGATGTGTGCACAAGTGAATATGGAAGATTTGGGTATGACTTTTTCTTATGTTTAGTTTTTTAGATGTATATTTTAGATATTATTAGGTATTTGAATTATAGGCTTAATGCAAATTCTTTGTTAGTGGAACATTTTTTATTATTCTAGTGACAATCCACCACGAGATGGGACATATCCAATATTATATGCAGTACAAGGATAAGGATTTCATTTTTCGAACAGGGGCTAATCCTGGTAGATTCGAAATTAACTTTTCTTAACTTAATTTCATTAATACAGAAAGGAACCTCATCCTAAATAAATGTGTCTTGTTAAGGATTTCATGAGGCAATTGGCGATGCCTTAGCACTTGCAGTGACAACACCAACCCATCTTCAGTGTGTATTAGGCTTAGACTTAGGATTGGAAATTAAATGCCCTAACACGACAAGTGCTGCTGGAAGAAGCGCTGCTGGTAAAGGCAAAGGTGATAAGAAACACGACCATAAAAATGACCAAGACAAGGATTTACCAGCCGGGGTTACCAAGATGGACATTAACTTCTTATACTATAAGGCTTTGGATAAAGTAATTTTCTCCTTCCAGCTTTACTATGTATCATTACATGGAGAAAGTAATCTATTCTGGTTATATTTCTATTTGAATAGTTTTCTTTCTTCCCATTTGCGCTCCTCATTGATATCTGGAGATTCGAAGTTTTCTCCGGGAAGTTAACAAAAGACAAATATGTTGACAGGTGGTGGGAGTTAAGAAAAGAGTATCAAGGTAGTAAATGATCATTTGTGTAGATTGTACCTTTTAATTATTCCTAACTATATCTACTACTTGTTGTCTTTAGGTGTTATTCCTCCTAACAAAAGGAAGTCTACCAATTTTGATCCCGCATCAAAATATCATATTGTATCTAATGTAGAATATGTCAGGTATGTCCTTATTTTCTTTATTTACATCATACAAGGCGAATGGGAAAATATATGTACAGCGAGTACAACCCTTATTGTAAGATTTCGTAAGACTCAATTACAATTAATTAAAATGCAATATTGTAGATATTTTGTGAGCCATATTCTGCAATTTCAATTCTATGAAGCTATGTGTATAGCTGCTGGAGAGTACTCAAGAGTGAAACCTAAAAAGCCTTTGTACCAATGCGATTTTACTGGCAGTAAAGCAGCTGGAAAGATTTTTGGGTATAATAACTCAGTCTTACTACAATGTGTTTAGTTCATAATTAATTGGACAAATACTCATTGTTAATCTGTTTATTTTTCTAGCGATATGATGAAAATGGGATATGAGAAACCTTGGCCCGAAGCATTGGAGAAAATAACCAAAATAAAAACGTTGTCCATTGAACCGTTAATGAATTATTTCAAACCTTTGTTTGAATTGATTGAGAAAGCATTAGTCAAGGGAAAGGAGCGTCCATGCTTTGGAACTCAAAAGTGCTAGTACCATATTAAGTGACTACCTACTTGTCAACATGACTAGAGATAAATATTTATATTTAACCGTTCTCTTATATAAATATTCTTAATCGTAAAGAATAATACTATTTATTATAAATTATTTTAATTATATCTCAATAAAATGTTACTCTGCTACAAAATATTCCTGTTTTATTTTGGGTGTGTGCAGTGGCGCCCGCAGCCATAGGCGAAGTAGGCTATAGCCTATACCAAATTTTTAAAAATCTTAATAATTACATGTAAGTATTTAAGTAGTTTCGCATATCTAATATCTGTGCCTATACCCAATATTTTCGTGCCTATGATAGCCTATGGCAAAAAATTTTCTGCGGGCGCCCCTGGGTGTGTGATTGTGCGCTATTTTGGCGTGTAAACGATATCAGACTCAATGTTTGTTTGTGATTTGTTAAATATACAGATATTTACAAACAAATCTGTTTAAAAAATCAATTTATGAGCATCTATGCACATTTACTACTTTTAAAGAAATAATATGGCATAATATTGAGATTAGGACAGCTAATTACAACATAGATGTTCATATAAACTCACTCGTGAGTAAGATTTATTCCTTAATTTTATTGTGCGGCCCTATATTGTATTGTATATCCTATACAATACAATCATGGAACAATACATCGATAGTTGAGGTCGAGACTATGACACATATTATTAAATAGAGCATTATTTGCATTTGCCATTACTAATAAATCCGTCTTTGTCTAGCAGTGTCACTATTAAATTCTCAAACTATTACGCGCTTTATCCATAACCTCTTTTTTGATCTTAG